>CM059288.1:6546544-6576544 GCA_030347295.1 Setipinna tenuifilis | reverse complement strand
AGTACAAACAATTTCACTATGCATCACAGAAGAGATAGCAGCAACATGACAATGAGCTACTGTTACACTGAAAGGGTTGGAGTACAAATCAGACTTTAGACTTTATGGGGCTCTCTGGATGCAAATAATATTAATTAAAATATATAGAAATAAAACCAAAGAACTTCATTGTATTTAGCGTGCATCTTTTCATTGCACAACATTAGTACTAATATTGTCATTACTGGATAATTACTCTCCTTATTATTGGTCATTTTTATTATTATTAGATCACCACTTTTCTATTACTGCTAAAAGACACTGTGTGAAGGCTGTAACTTAACAGGAAATCAATATTCAAAAATCCATAATCTATTGTTTACTTATTGGCTTTTGTGTGGCATGCATCTCAGGAACCTCTTTGTAATGTCAAAAGATTTTCCCTTTCTTTGAATGGAGCATCCCGGGGCTCTGACTCGGCCGACCTGACCTTAACCCCGGGGTCATAATTACCACGTTGATGTCTGCATGAATCAGCCTCAGCTCCTCGACATGAGCCATCTTCTCCTGCAGCAGCAGATCCATCTCCTGCTTGTACTCCCTCAAGTGCTTCTCCTCCGACTCCAGAGCTTCAAACTCGGTCTTCAGACGAGACCTGATCTTCTGCATCTGGATCGTCTTGTTCCTGACACCGAGGGAAAGATGCATTCATGAAGACGCTTGGTCGTGTGTGACATGAACATTATAGACGCGTCTATTAAAAATAAAATTATTTAAAAATGCATACATATATAATGAATAACAGTTTACACAAATGGCGTTTTTTATATGCATGCCTACCATTCTTCATTGTATGATAACTGTCATAAAGTGGTAAGCGACAATACTATTAAAGCTACCTTCGAAATGCTCTTTGCACCGGGTCATTAAAATATTATACGTTGTTTTAGGATCAACGTTGTCATTCGCAATCAGTGTGTTAACCAATGCATTATTTACAAGTCAAATGCTCGCAATTGCCCACAGTGACAGGTGTGCGTGAATGATGTCCCGTAAGATAGCAGCAGTCTATTCTTATCAGCACGGCCAGTTCTCGCTTCCCCATTGTTCACCGCTGAAAAACCTCGCTAACAACAGCTGGTTTGTTGTTGTTAGCTTGCCAGCTAACTCTCCTTATCCCTCTAACATCATCGTATGCACCAAGCAATATAGGTGTATATAGTTGAACTAGATGAGAAAATCGCGGTTCTTTTCTATTGTAAATGCACATACAGTTTTGATGTTTTAGTCGCCATTCGTTGGCATAACATAGCAAAAGAGGTGCTAGCCACACTGAATCCAGAGGTTAACATTAGTGTTACCTGATGACATGCAGACATTCTTTTTGGAAAGACAATAGGGAGATTTACCTCACTTCCAGGATGTTTTCTAATTTGCACATGATTTCTTGTTCGTCTGTCATGGTTTCACACCAGGCTACAAATCCTTACTAATGCAAGACAACTTAAAAGGTATGTTTGAAGATCTCTAGCAGGCTAATGAGACGTCGTGACATCAAGTAGTCGACTGTACGCCACTACGCATGCGCGCTGGATCCCATGGCAGCTTTGATTTATTTACAGACATCCTTGCTGTAGCCTATACGATTATTAGGCCCATCAAGCATGCAGCCTAGGAGACATTGGTTTTTGAGATAACATTTACGACGTGCCCCCCTCTATCATTATCGAAATAAAGGCCTAGGCGAGAGTTTAAATACCGTGGCAAATTTTAATAAAGGAATAAAAATCTCTACTAAACTAAACATTCTATGCTGCTACAGTTAAAGCACCAGTGGAGAAACAGTGCAGTGCTATGGGCCCTAATCTTAGATTCCAGAGCTGCCATTGGATTAGTTGGGATAAAAAGTCCCCTTCAACAACACAATGGGTAGGTTTAATTAAGGGTAATCCTTGTAAATATTGCAAGCACTTTCATATGACTTGGTGGAGAGAGGACTACTGGAGAAAGACCTGGTAGACTGTTCTGAAATAAAGGACCAAACAAATTAACAAAATGTCTGTAAGTAGCTGTTTATCTTTATTGGGCATTTTTACTGGCAGCGTTTTAAAAGAGTATATGCACTTTAGTAGTAGAAATTGTTGGAGACCAGCATTTGGTTGCTGTGGACCTTACTATTGTTGATGATTAATATGTGATTTTATCAACATTATTGTTTTATGATGTTTAAGTGATTATGATATTTAAAGTTATTGTCAAAGAATTTTTTTTTTGTTCATATTGAATGTTAAAATAGTTTTATGATGCAGTGATAAAACTGTCCAAAGTCGGTTTCTTTGAATTCTGTACAAAGCAAGTTGACTCAGTTCATCTGATATATGATGCTCACTTAATATTTGAAATGGGAGTTTTACATATTCCTTTGAAGCCGGGTCTGGGCTACAGTTTTATGTGAGCTCTAACTTCTACCGGTGGAGCTCTGGTACGGATTCATGTTTAAAGGTGAAACCAGAGTGCGCTGGTGTTTAGGGGGAACTGGGGGAGAAAGAAAAAAGACTTTTCCACTCTAACATTTTTTTTAGTTCAGAGTTTTTCTGCTCCAAGCTTGCCTTGACCTTGCAGTTAATGATTTGTTTTGCTTCGACGTTCCCTCCGGATTAAACAAGGACCTTGACTTTTCCAGACATCTTACGAATGGAACATTTGGCTTAGGATGCTACATTTAGCAAAGAGCCATGATCAAGGCAGGCCTACTCAAAGATAGCATACTCAATATTTCTTGCGCCAGGTCTGAAAATAAGCAGATGGCAAAGATGACACACAGTGACAGACGTCAACAAAATGGCTGCCACTTCTTAGTAGTAATGGAGCAGGCCGGTACAGTACGCACCCCAGGCCCACACAGCTGTTTCCCTTTTTCAACAGATAAATGTACGAGTCACCACGATGGATGCGGAGCTGGAGTTTGCCATCCAGCCTAACACCACAGGCAAACAGCTCTTTGATCAAGTATGTATTAATCTCAGTAGGCTATGATAGCAACTGCTTTATAAACCCACGTGACAATAATTCATGTGTATTTGGTTTTGCCGTGACCCAGTAAGACCATGTTAATGAGATATTATCAAGGAATATGTGTATTAATAGGTGCGTGTATTTTGTATTTCTCTTTGGAGATTGTCAAGACTATTGGGCTAAGAGAGATCTGGTTCTTTGGGCTCCAGTATCAGGACAGCAAGGGATTCTCAACGTGGCTGAAACTCAACAAGCGGGTCAGAACTGTGCGGCCAATAGCCTCTTCATGTCATCTAACAGTCAATTAGTCATGCTCTCGGCTGGGAACAGTATGTCAGAGCGTATTAACAATTTTGGTCCATTTGCTTTAGTTTAGTCCCACAATGTAATGCTTAAAATGTGTTGTTTTTTTGTTGGTGTTGTTGGATGTTTTTATTTAACTGCATACTAAATGCTCAGTGTTTTTTAAGACAAATCAAACAGACAGCTTTTTGTCAACTTTCATCAGACTTTATATAACCTTTTATTTCTTGGACATGTTATGTAAGGCTTATAGTTTTTACTTTTTAACTCATAGGAAATCATAGGAATTAGACAAAGACCTAAAAGTCTCCCCTTCTTTTCTGGAATCTGGAACAGGTGACCGCTCAGGATGTCAGGAAGGAGAACCCGCTCCTGATTAAGTTCCGGGCCAAGTTCTACCCCGAGGAGGTGACGGAGGAGCTGATCCAGGAGACCACCCAGCGGCAGTTCTTCCTGCAGGTCAAAGAGGGCATCCTCAACGACGACATCTACTGTCCCCCCGAGACCGCCGTGCTTCTGGCCTCCTACGCCGTGCAGACCAAATACGGAGATTACAACAAGGATTACCATGTGCCTGGCTACCTGTGCAGGGACAAGCTGCTCCCGCAAAGGTACAGTATGCAAACTTACACAGGCACAACAAATGAGACAAACAGGATAAATCGCTAACTGCACAACTGCAGCCATTCATAATAATGTGTGTTGGAATTGGATTGAATATAAGGAAATGACGAGATAAAAGTTTGACTGTTTTGCTTCCTAGGCTGCCAACAGTGTGTAAGCCCCCCTCCTCCAAAACACCTCAGTGTGATTTGATGAGCCCTTTTGATGTGTGATTGTAACTGATGTGTTATATACACCTAAGCGTGTATCTGTGACTGTCAACAGAGTGCTGGAGCAGCATAAACTCACCAAGGAACAGTGGGAGGAACGTATCATGGTTTTGCACAAACAACACAGGGGTGTGTTGAGGTGAGATATCCTCTTTCCTTTTTCTTAGCTGTAAACATGGGAAAAAAGCATGAGAAATTGAGCACAGTCTATATCTGCAGTTTCACAAGTCTAAACACGGACAAAAAAAAAAAACATGAGAAACTGCACATTCTGTATTCACAGTTTCACAAGTCTAAACCTGGAAAAAAAACATGAGAACCGAAGTATTGTAATATGACTGCTATACACCATGCTTGTCAACTTGTGCAACTATGAGGGATCACTTAGTAGGTTTTCTAAGTTAGTTTACACTGCCTAAAGGTTATTTTCAGTCATTTAGAGGATGTCCACTCCTGCATAATAATTATCTCTTTGCTCAGTGACTATATTGATATTCAGCATGACGTAACAGTCGGTACCAGTGACCTGGGCCAGAGCCAGTGACCTGGTCACCTGGTCACATGAGGGAAGCGACTGTAATCATTAGTGAACTGACCACTGCAACCAATTTGCTGTGGGCATGAAGCATGGCTTAAGGAAAGGTCAACCAACAGTGATAGTTAGATGTAAAGTTTCTCTTCTAAAGGGATAATTGTACTGAGATACTCAAGTCTCAAAATCCCCTCTTTTTTCAGTGAAGTACAATGATTGTGGAAGTGTTTTTAGTGCCACCTTGCGTAAAGTGGTGGAATTACAACAGTAAGAAAAAAAAATGGTGCACTTATGCTGAGGCCTGGGTGCTTTACAGAGCTTCAGAATATGTTGCAGACTAGACCCAGGAAAGACCAGAGAACACAGAGTTTAAAAACACAGCATCTTTCTCAGTCTTCTTCGCAGACTTCCTTCCTGGTTTGACTCAGAAGACACTATGCTTCAAAACACAAGTCATTTGTTGCACTGATTACAACTCTAAAGGATCCTCTGCTGTGCTCCAGTCTTTCCTGGGTCTAGACTACATAGGAAGTGGCCCAGAATCTGCTGCAGTTAGAATTGCAAAATGGGTGCACTGGAAATAGAGATCTCCCTGTATCTTTACAAAAAACAACAACATATATTTGCAACTAAACATCTTGCTAGGTAATTGGTCACATTGGAACCCTTAAAGTGAAAGGAGTTGGAACAGATAGGTTTGATGGTATTTCACTGTAGGGAGCAGCCTGCAACTATTTTTTTGTTGAACAGTATTGTAGAAATTAAAAAGTAATGATAATTAAAAATATCCAAACAGAATCAATATAACAAAGATATGGTTAGCAAGATGATAAGCAAATTGTTATATGCTTAGGTTATATTTTTCTGGCAATCCAAGCACAAAAGGGTTGTGTCTGTTTTCAGTGCTGCAATTTAGGGAGTCCTTGTGGTAGTGCAACACAGAGTTGTATATCAGTCGGTTTGTCATACTTGCAGCGTGTGCAAGACAAATGAGAGGGAAAAAAATGTGTTTGGCCACTACTCTTTGAGCCAAAACAAGTTAATTTTGATGTCACTATAAGTAACAGTTCTCATACTGTTGCAGCAACATTATTGCTAAAGAATGTGCCCTGGCCAAACACCAAGTCCAATGTTTGGCTTAGTGATGATGTGTGCATTCTTAGAGAGGACGGACCTTTTTTCTGCATTTTTTTTTTCTCTTTCTACTGGCAGAGCCATTGTTTTATGAGTACATGTCAAGGGCCAGTTAGACATCTGTGCATTTATTAAAGTGTAATTTGGAAACCAGTTTATGTTTCCCTAGAGTAGATATATAAAATTGAGACACTTCTGTTGATCTGTTCTGTTCTGGTTTCTTTTATTATTTCCCAACACATCTGTAGCATAGCATGACATGCAGAAATACAACAGACATGCTGTGTAAGCAAACAGGCAGGAAAAAGAAGGACTAGAGATGGAAATAGAGATCTCCCTGTATCTTTACAAAAAAAACAACATATATTTATAACTAAACATCTTGCTAGGTAATTGCAAGATGCTATGCTACATGTTATGCTTCACCTCTGTAGCATAGCATGACGTGCAAAAATACAACATACCTGCTGTGTAAGCAAGCAAGCAAGCAGGGAAAAAGAGGGACTGCGTTGGTTTTGTCTAAGCACTAGCCGCTAGCCTTGGGTGGGTGGGCAGACAGACAGAAGAGGGGACACGGTGCAGCTGTTGACTGTCAGCAACCTGCAGGCAGGGAGCCAGGATGAGGGCACGCTGACCTCCCCTTTGGCCCACTCTGGCGATGACAGTCTGGGCCAGGCTGTGTCCTGTCATGGCCTGTGCGCCAGCAAGAGACAGGATTATTGCACAGTGTGAGGAAGACACCATACTGTAGCTTTTAACTGCAGAAGAACATGCTGTAGCCATGCAGATCGCCCCTTTTGATAGAGAAATAATGAAGGCAGAAATAATGCACAAATATAGAAATAGAAATAACAAATACAATAATAGAAATAACAAATGCATATTGAAATCATGCACACCATATGCATATCAGTTCATGTCATTTGTAATATCATCATATCATATTGTAACACAGCATTCAAAAGCAACTATGAATGCAATGCAAGTTCACAGTCTCTGTCTTGGCCTGCAATGCTTAATGTGTGTGTTAATGCTCAAGGGAGGACGGCATGGTGGAGTACCTGAAGATTGCCCAGGACCTGGAGATGTACGGAGTGAATTACTTCAGCATCAAGAACAAGAAGGGCTCAGAGCTGTGGCTGGGTGTTGATGCTCTGGGACTCAACATTTACGAGCGTTCGGACAAGTAAGCGATGACCTATTCTGAGATTACATTATTATTCCTTTGCCCTGCCTTGCCTTGCATGCTCCAGTTCAGCAATTGATTTACTGCACCTATGTGGCCTATTGATCTGGGATTGATTGCTTTTGTCTGCTCTTCCACATCCTCAGGCTGACCCCTAAAATTGGATTCCCATGGAGTGAGATAAGGAACATTTCCTTCAACGACAAGAAGTTTGTCATCAAGCCGATCGACAAGAAATCTCCAGTATGCTAACACTACTATAAAATACTCTTTTAATGGATGCTGTAGTCCTAAATTTTAAAACAAAGTACATTTACTTGCTGTAGAGCAAGAGAGCTGGAGAGCTGGAGAGCTAAACAAGTAAACAAAGCAAATTCATACATAAAAGAAACAAAAACAAAACTTAAAAAAAAAACGTCCAGTGTGATGCTGTTCTGTAGACGTTTATTCACAGATGTGTTTTGTTTTCTTGTTGTCAGGACTTTGTTTTCTATGCTCCGCGTCTGCGCATCAACAAGCGCATCCTGGCCCTGTGCATGGGAAACCATGACCTCTACATGCGCAGACGCAAGCCCGACACCATCGAGGTCCAGCAGATGAGGGCCCAGGCCAAAGAGGAGAAGACCAAGAGGCAGCAGGAGAGGTAAGGAGGTGGAAAGATGGAAAGACAATTTACACGAAGTCCAGCCAATTCCATGCAGATCTTTTAACGATCTAGGATTTATGTTTTAATTGTTGGGCTCACATTTGAGCAAATTCAGGTGTTAAAGCCATTGTGTGTTATAATTAGTGTGGGGACCTTCCACACCACACTGGCTAGACAATCATCACGTTACATGCCAGAAATCATAAACGAGCTAGCCCACCTAATCTGTCAACACACACAGTGTGCCACGACCTCCTCATGGGTAATGTAATGTATAGGTGTGAGGAGAAGAATGTGGAAGAAACATTTACAGGAAGTTCTGAAGGTTCCCTGCAGATCTGAAAAGCAGCTGGGTCTTGTAAAAGGGCCCTCTTGCCGCAGTACAGTAGAGGTCAGTAAATATTGTTGTGATAGGTCAGGTACAAGTACGAGTAACACCGAAGGTCCAGTATATTTCCTAAAGATTATTTTTACTAGCTATTTTATCTGCTCTCTAGACTGCAAGCAGAAGAGTCAGAGGGCAAGAGAGAGACATTAAAGAGAGAACAGTGCTTTATTTGGGCATGTTTGTAGCCCTGGTGTGAGAATTGCTTGTTAACTGCCCTAAGCAGCAACTTACATCCACACACACGCACACACACACACACACACACACGTACACACACACACACACACACACACACACACACACACACACACACACGCACACACACACACACACACACACACACACACACACACACACACACACACACACACACACACACACACACACACCTGTTTGAGGGGAAATCCTCTTTCAATCTATGTCAGTTTGACTTTCCATGGAGTTATGGTAGAAATGAACACACAGCCATGTACAAGATAAGATAAGAAAAGAAAACCCCCAAACGAGTAACCCAGAAATGAATATCATGATTTTTATTGCATGATTTAACTGTTAGAACTCCATCAGTATCATGACTTTTATTGCATGCGATTCAGAGCCTTAGATGACATGCTGTAATAATTTATACTACTGCCTGGACCCATTTTAAGATGCGTTTCAAAAATATTCACTTTAGACAGAATATGTGGCAGAGTGATGGAGTGGGGAGTAGTCTAGACTCCTGAACAGGAATGCCATCTGGGATGGGTTAGCATTGGAGATGGGTGTGTGAGTGCGGAGACATCTCAGAGCTCAGCCTGGAGGAGATAGAGGTATTCAGGTCATAGTTGGGTTTATGAATCAGCTAATACATCATCATTACTTCACCAGCGGTATCAGCAAGAGAATCTGGAGAGGCTATGGTGGAGCTCAAAGTAATAACTCTAGTCAGATAAATTTACAGGGCCATTGTACGTAGTCACTTTTAAATGATTACTTTATGATTTGGTAATCTTTCAGAGTTTTATTGACCATAACTGCAATTTGTAAGAAGAATTCATCATACTTATACTTCTGTCACCAAATCAAGGGGCTGTCAAACTGGTTTCTGTTAAAGAGGATGACCTCAGATGTTAAGTTTCATTGTTAAACATGTTTTGTGTGTACCACAGTACATTAACATGCTTTGATTATCCAAAACATGTACTCATTGATGTCTGAAAACACACTGTTAGTGGACAGCTTGCCCACACTGTTTTAAACGTAAGTCAGCCAGGTGTGTGGCAAAAGTAAAGAATTGTTAAGCTGATATTTTGTTATGCTTAACCCTGTTAGACTGAAGATTGGCATGTTTAACTCTAGGTAGTGAACTTGTTTATGCTGTTTTTTTTAACGTTTTCCACAAGGACTGCAGTACAAGGTGATGTGACCTTGTACCTGAAGAAAAGTGAGGAAAGTGCTGTAGCTGGAATCGAAATACTTGAACACAGAGGCCTTGTTAGGATGTTGAGACATTCAGCGCTTAGCTGGCCCAGCACGCACACACACACACACACACACACACACACTCACACTCACACACACACACACACACACACACACACACACACACACACAGAAACCTGGGCCCGTATACACACACACACACACACACACACACACACACACACACACACACACATAAACTTGGGCCCGCAAACACCCACCCACACATACACAAACACACGGCTATCTTAATATAGGCTACTTGCAATAGACCCATTAACCTGTGATTGAGGCCCGAATTGCATTTCCTATTTTTTAGGCTATAGATCTTAGCTTTGTTGAGTTGGAAAAAAAGAAAAACTTTTAGTTCCTGTGATCGATCCAGGACTATTATGGGGCCATTAGGAACTGGGGCTATTAGGTCTAACGACTCCCCTGCCTGCTCACTCTCCGGAGTGTACTTAGCACCCTGTTTACTTTCCCACAGGCTACTGAAAAGCTACTTACACAGAAGGAATGCAAAAACAAAGCTGAAAAAGCTGACATATGCTGTCCCTTTTTATGTAATGTAATGAGTGCAGGTGGGTCTGTTTTAATGGATTTATAATGATCTTTTGACTGGTAAGCATGAAATCAAACATTGGAAAACTGTTTTTGACTAATGTGGTAAATGCTCTGTGCTACATGTTGAATGCAAGAACATATAAACCACTGATGGGCAGTGTTAATGAGTGATTTTTAATCACCTAACATTAAATTATAATGAGAGTGTGATAATTGGGGGGCACTATGTTTTATGTTTTCCATTACTTACATTAATATATCGGCACCCTCCAATTCTATTTTTTTCTCTCTTTGGTAGGTAGTAAGTGTTCATCAGGGGGTACCTTACCCCCCAGTACCCCCTGTATTTCGACCTATGATTATAACTTTAAAACTCATGGGAGTGTTTGATGTCTTTATCAGAGCCCTTTTGGAGAACGAGAAGAAGAAGAGGGAGAATGCGGAGAAGGAGACGGAGAAGATCGCCCGCGAGACCATGGAGCTGATGGAGAGGCTGAGGCAGATCGAGGACCAGACCAAGAAAGCCCAAGAGGGTCAGACAGTATCTCTGCACACATCTCTCTCGTTTCCATCATGACTCATTTCATGGCCGTAGTCATCAGCATCGATTTGCTGTGATACAGTCACACAAGCCACAAGTTTCAGCCCAGTGCAAGATACTGCACCATACTTCACAAAGCAACTCCTCCGTAGTCTAAAAAATGTTTTTGGATACATTTACTCATTTCTAGGGTGGTTTTGTGTGGGTGTACAGAAAACCACACATACATACATACATACATACATACATACATACATACATACATACATACATACATACATACATACATACATACATACATACATACATACATACATACATGCATGGATGTACTTTACTGATCCTTTGTGTGTGTGTATGTGTGTGTATGTGGGTGGGTGTGTGTATGTGTGTGTGTGTGCATACACGTGCATGTGTGTGTGTGTGTGTGTGCATACACGTGCGTGTGTGTGTGTGTGCGTGCGCTCCGTCCCCCAGAACTGGAGGAGCAGACCAAGCGTGCCCTGGAGCTGGAGAAGGAGCGCAAGCTTGCCCAGGAGGAGGCCGAGCGTCTGGAGAAGGACCGGCGTATGGCCGAGGAGGCCAAGGCCTCACTGCTGCAGCAGTCGGAGAACCAGCAGAAGAACCAGGCCAACTTGGTACTGTGTCTACGTTCTAGAGGCAGGGGTGCCGTCTAGGGGGGGGTAGATCAGGATGAACCAGGCGAACTGTACTGTGTCTACGTTCCAGAGGCAGGGGTGCCGCCTGGGGGTGGGGGGGGAGTGGGGGGGGTAGATCAGGATGATTCAGGGGGCTCAGAGCTTCACAGGGGACCACAGAGGACTATGATGATACGGTTGGGGTTGGGGCGCAAAATTATTTTCTTCCACGGGGCCCACAATTCCTAGCGGCGCCCCTGTCCAGAGGTATTCGGTCCGGTTTCAGAAAGTGAAAAAAAAAACCCACCCTGCCTTGTATTCCTTCCTTCTGTCTGTGCACTGAACACAGGTGGTTTCATTAATTAGCCAATTTACCTGTTTGATGAAAATAGTTGGATCAATCAGATTGATGACTCTGAGTCCCAAACCCACGGTACTAAATGGTGTTAACCAACAGCCAAGATAAGCCTGGTAACCTGCTTAATGGTGGTGTTTTGTTAGTGGCATGTTGATATTGTGAAAGCTTCGCTTGCATTACATTGCTTACAAATTGTTCAGGCCTGGAAATTTGTAACTGTACGGTGCCTCCCCTTGATGGGTGCGGGAAGTGACAAATTTATAACTGTCCCTCACATCATCACATGATAAACACGATTGCATCGTCGAAATTTCCGAATAATACCAAAACTTCTACAACATGCCTGAAATGTTGTTGCCCGATGCTCTGTATCTGTCTTTGAGTATTTGTTTTGTCATCATCACATAAAAAAACACAATCGCATCATCAACATTTCCGAATAATACCAAAACTTCTATAACATGAAGTGAAATGTTGTTGCCTGATGCTGTGTATCTGTCTTTGGACATTTGTTTTGTCAGCTAAAGGTGTTCTCCTTTACAGAGAATGTTCAGTGCGTGACATTGACCCAGCAAAGCCAAGGTCGTGCAGGGCTAGCATGTACAGGGCAACTGGAGGAGAAAAAAAAATAAAAATAAAAAACAGCCGAGCAAGGCATTTTTAAATGTTAGGTCTTCACATCTGTTTCTAACCCGGTATTATGTTGAGGGCAGCTTGACATTGCTGAGGAGGTTGTGAAATGGCTCGAATGTCAGAAATATAATGGCGTGAGCGAAGGAGGGAAGTGGTACTGTTGGTGCACTCTGACCCATTAAAGAGACAGAGTTACACGAGAGGCCACGGCAGGGTGAAAAAAACCACAGGATGTGAGACATGCAGCCATCACCCACACGCCTTTCCGATCTTTATTGTGATCGTGCTTACTGAGACCTACCAGTAATGATTTGAAAGGTGATTCACTCTGGAGATGTTTGTAATCATGTCAGTAAAAGTATATTGCTGCCCTCAGACTTGCATCCAGTAAGTCAGGCGGTGAGAGAGGAGAGTTTCACACACTGCATCACTATAGGACAAAAGTCAGTGACACTTTATTTGAAGGTGTCTACAAAAAGGTTGACATAAGTACTTTATAAACATGATATGACACATATCATGAACATTAATGACACCTCTTTCCTGACTGTTGTCATTAAGTGTCATTTGTTTTTTGCAATGCCTGCATCCCAAAAAAATGTCAACCTAACATTGCTAAAACCAAATGATACTTAACGGCAACAGTCATAGACATGAGTAAAGTGTAATTAATGCTTATGACAAGTGTCGTGTCATGTCATGTTTATAACTTGCTTATGTCACATTTATGTAGACACCTTCAAATAAAGTGATACCCAAAAGGCTTTGCAGAAATAGTATATATTTATTGACAGAAAGTAGGTAACAGAGCACATGTTTCAGCCTAAATGACCAGTCACTTTTCTCAATGCATCACATTCATCACATTCATATATGAAAAAAATATATACAAAACATGTCAAAAGGCAGAATTGATATTAGTCCAAAATACACTGGCACTTCTTATAACAACAATAAAACAAACATATAGGCCATAAAGTCCTTATAAAATGTCAACCATGAGCTATGCTGAGTCGTCACCATTTTTATAGTGAGTTATGTCACATTTGTACAAGTGCATGATATAACGCAGACCACATTGGTTGCACTCTGTGGCAGCCCAAATGAGCAGGACTGGTAAAACTCCCCAAATCCCTCAGCTTTTAAACATCACAAGGGCACTGGGGCTCTGGGCCTTCCCACTGCATGAACAGCACATTACTGCTGTAAGCCCGACCACCTGGATGTCACAGCAAGCTGGTAGATGGAGGTCGGTGTAGCAAACCTCCCATAGACAGGAAGAACTGAGAGGAGGGATTGTATGTGTGTCTTTCAAATGCCTCTGTGTACTACTGGACAAAGCTACAACCAATCAGACTGTTGATTCTGATGACAAATGCCTAGCTTTTGTTTTTCATTGGTGCCCGATTTTTCGGGCAAAGAAACAGCCCAGAATAGAAAGGTTGGCCAGAGTTTAACTGACTTCCATGCAAAATTCAATGTACTGTAGTGTCACAGGCAGTCTGGGCTGGCCCAGGCAAACTGTACAGTGCCGGACCACTAAAGCAACCCTAATTTACCCACTCTCGCTTGCACTCTCCAGACTACCGAGGTCGCCGCGCTCACTTCAAAGATCTCCCTCCTCGAGGACGCTAAGAAGAAGAAGGAGGACGAGGCCAGAAAGTGGCAGAAAAGGGTGAGGGTACTCTTGCTTCCCTCAGGGACAAAAAAAAACACATGAGAGGAACAGATTCGTTTCAACATCAAAGATAAGTGGATCAGAGAGAGTAAGAGAGAGAGAGATAGAGAGAGATAAGTGGATAGAGAGAGAATGTGAGAGAAACAGAGAGAGAAACAGAGAGCAAGAGAGAGAGAAAGAGACAGAGAGAGAGAGAAACAGAATAAGTGGATCAGAGAGAGAGAGAGAGAGAGACAGAAATGTTTCATTCTTCTCCCTTTAATGCTTTTAAAAAAATATCTGATTTCATGTAGCTTCCCTGGCTTCATGCCACTAAAAGAAAATGAGATTAAAGAGAACAAAATTAACAAAATCCTTCTTCACTCTGTATGAGCACACCAGTCTTCCCAGGCCAGGCTTTAAACCCACATCATAAAGCTCACTCAGCCATGTCGGTGTCACAGTGACATCTGCAGTACCCAGTGTGTTCCTGGGAAATGACTTGTGTCAAGCAGCAAGCAGCCTGTACTTCCTCATATGGTTGCTGTTTGATTGTGCTGCATCATGCTAATGTTTATTTCCCAGGGAACAAAAAAGGATGTTTGATTGAGCTTTAAGAAGAGCTTTAAGAGTCCTAGCAGAGCATGGCAGTCTTAAAAGGGAAAACATGCTAAGCAATGAAAAAATAAAACATTATCCCTTCGCCACTTTAAGACACACTGCTTCAAACAAAACAGATGACATGACAGTAGTCTTAAGCATGGGAGGTGTTTTGATGCAAAATCAATAAGTCCATTTTTTAGAAAACAATAACAATTTACAAGTTTACAAGTAATTACTGAGCAGTTCCCAGACAATTACTGTGCAGTTTCTAGACAATAACAATGCAAACTGCTCTAATTTAAAGGTGTAATAAAATGTATTGTACTGCACGGTACTTACTTGTAAAATGTGGTTAAAAATTATTATTACCATGAAATGACATATAAATTGCTCTTAATACCGACTGTAAAGTAAAGTGTTACCTGCATCTCTGACGTAAAAACTGTGCGTGACTGAGTGGAGTGGAGAGGCTGGCTGGCGGCAGCGCGGTTGATTGGAGTGTGTGTGTATGTGTGTGTGTATGAGTATCTCGGCAGGCTTACCTGTTTGAGTGTGACCTGGAGAGGATGAAAGACAAGTTGAAGACTAAGCTAATGGGCGTCCACATCCAGGAGCTGCTCCAGGTGAACGATGATCACGAGGAGAACGACGAGAGCAGCGCCGAGGCCAGCGCAGAGCTCACCGCCACCGGGACGTGCCGCGACCGCAGCGAGGAGGAGCGCATGACCGAGGCCACCAAGAACGAGCGCCTGCAGAAACGCCTGCTGGTGAGGACATTACACTACATTACATTACATTACAGTACATTACATTACGTTACATTACATTACACTTAGCAGACGCCTGCTGGTGAGAGCATTACATTACATTACATTACATTACATGTGTATGTGTATGTGTATGTGTATGTGTATGTGTATGTGTATGTGTATGTGTATGTATACTGTATGTATATGTATATGTATATGTATATGTATATGTATATGTATATGTATATGTATATGTATATGTATATTACATTACACTACATTACACTACATTACACTTAGCAGATGCTTTTATCGAAAGCCACTTACAAAAGGAGGACAAAATAAGCTAACAGAGGTATAAAGGAGCACAGAGTAAATGTTAAAGTCCTGCCACATATCTTTTTTTCATTGAATTTATTTAACTTTTATTCACTACTTCTCATTTGCAATGATGACATGATCCAGAGACAGCCTTGTTGCTGTTCCATCAAAATTCACTGAACCATCTGATCCCAATTAGCACAGCACTTCATCCAGGTAGATGAGGTAATTTGTGAAGTCACCCGTGTTAAGAGCACAGAGAACAGGCAGAAGAAATGGATGTAAAGCAGAGCTTTTGCTTCCTTGAGCAGGTTTTTCCACCTTTGGGGTGCCAACTTACGACTATGCAGGGAGACAAATCCAGAGAGTGACTGCTTTGTGTGTGTCCCAACTAGAGGTGTCAATCCTGGGTTCAGAAAGTAAAATCCCTGCGACATTTTCCTTCTAACACAGGTGACTTCATTGAGTGGCTGATCTACCTGTCTTGGGTGGTTATTACAATCAGCTGATTCAGAGCTGGTTGGATCAAATTTGTGGCAGGGTTTTCACTTTCTGATTCACAGAATTTCTGGGATTCATTTCTGGGATTCACACCTCTGTATGCGTCTGTATGCTAATCGTTCTAGATTAACAGACTGTGTAGGCCAAATCTTATGCTAGCACTCATTTTGTTTGGAGTGCGCATTGGGTGTTTAGTTTGTCTGGTGCTCTTTCACTGAGGCATTCTGGGTATAAAAGAAATCTTAGAAATGTAAAGCACTCGGAAAGGATGCAATTAAAAAGCCTTTAATTTCATTTCACTTTTTAGCTACTCAAGTAACCGAAGATACAATTTAAGGCTTTTTAATTGCCTCCTTCTTTAGTGCCTCAGACTGCATCCATTTTTTAAAAGTTACCTCATGATCCGAAGGGAAATGTATTATTCTAAGACTGCCTTTTCCCTGTCTTAAAAGAAATTAAAGATGTTATCTATTTCTCCTTAGAGACCTTCAGGGAGTAGATTAACAATCATATTGAGATAACAATTTAAGATTTAGACGGAAAACAGTATTTTAAGTTAAGAGCATTTCCCTAAAGGGAGACAAAAAATAAAGTGAGATCTTACTTCACATTTTGTTTTCCAGTGGGGTAGTAAACAAACTCATTCTGTCAGTAGATCAGGAGAAGATATACACTTTCACTTCCATATAAATCTAAGTGCTGTGGGTGTGGGGACATTTTTTTATGAAAGGGCTGTCATGGGCTAGCAGCTAAGAAGCTGGACCTGCAGCCAAAGGGTCACAGATTTAATTCCCAAAACCGACAGGTGGGTGGGTGGAGGGAGTGAATGACCAGCGCTCTCTTCCATCCTCCCCTGTGACTGAGGTACCTTGAGCATGGTACCGCCCCCACACACTGCTTCCCAGGGGTGACTGTCGGGCTGCCCCCCTGCTCACACGTGTGATGGGTTAAAAGCAGAGACTGAATTTTGTTGTGTGCACTGTGTGCTGTGTAATCACAATGACAAATGGGAGTCACTTTCAATTTGTCCTGTTGGTTCACTAGAGCTAACTAACAAGATCATGGGAAAGATTCCCATGGGGTACACATTCTGACAATGGCCCACAGAAAAGCAGAACCCTACAATGACATCTGTCCCCTTTCTCCAAAGCCTTCCTTAGAACAGGGGGCACAAAATAAAATCTGTGAGTGGGTTCTCAGCTCTCATCAGCAATACAGATCAGGTTCAGGTTCAGACTGTACATGGAAAAAGATCTCACATTCAAACAATCCCCAACACAACCCACAACATTATTACATACGATATATTGTGTGTTCACGTGATGCAGGGGGAACTGGGAAGGACAGAGTGTCTTAGGGATGCACAGTAGTTTAAAGTTTGGGGAACCACAGTATCTTAAGAGAAAGGGTTAACATCAGAATAGGCTGAGAAGAGAAATGTGGTGTTTCTAGTTCTGAAGTTGAGCTGAAGGCGAAGAAAGCTATTTCATGGGGAGTGGAGTGGGGTGGTAATATCCACTCCACTGTATATTACTTTATAAAGACTCCCTGGACAAGAGCATCAGGAAAAAAATGGGAATATCTGCAGTTCACTAATGAACACACACTGTAAACCCGGATTGTCAATACAACTCAAAACTTTTGATGTAACTGATTACGTCAATAGTTTTGAGTACATTAACTATATATTTTAATTAAAGTTAATTTAAAAGTTTAAGTACAAAATTCATGTACTTAAACTTTTAAATTAATTTAATAAAAATATATAGTTAATGTACTCAAAACTATTGACGTAATCAGTTACATCAAAAGTTTTGAGTTGTATTAACTTATCCGGGTTTACAGTGCAGAAGAACAGATCAATCATCATAGCTACACCACTGGTAGTCTCGGGGCATAACACCATTATTATTAAGAGCAAGGAACGGCAGTGAACAGTATTCATAACCAGTGGTTAAGTTGGCTTTTGTAAGGAGGGGGAGTCCTGCTTCACTCCCTGCTGTCTATATCTCGCTCTATTGGCTGTATGACAGAGGTGAGGAGGCGGAGCTGAGCTCCGGGGGGGCTCCGGCCCAATTCAAACTCTGCTTATTACATTGTACAAGTGATTTATTACTGACAGCTTAGGCATAAAACAGATGTGAGTGCAACACAATACAAGGTTTACAACCAGTAATTATGTTAACCATATTAAAAAAAAAAACACATCTCAACCATGTCAGACAAATGGAATTATGCCACCAATTCATATTCACATCAAACGGTGTACATATTAGCATTCAGTACATTCACAGGAGAATTGTGATTGCACACTTTGGAAAGTATTTTGGGGAGGATGAGTTGGCTTTCCTGGTTGTCCAGTGACCCGCTTTTCCTGTTTCCTAAAAGAATTTGAAAGAATTCAGCTTTATGAACAAAAAAAACCCGCAACCGTAGCCGTCAAGGACACTAAAATGTCTGCTGTGTTTTGTTGGCCTTGGACTGATAAATTGTTACCACTACCTCTTAAATCCCAGACCAATGTTGATACAACATTCAACATCTCTAGATGTTACTAGCTGCAGTCTTTGAATGCTGTGGACAGTAGTAGCAGAGTATAGTAGTAGCTATGTACACTTGAAAATATCTCAGTGTAACGATTAACACAGCAAAAAATGTTCCTTGGTCTCTACTAACTTCTACTAACCAACTCATTCCCTATGTGCCTCATGCTTGTATAAGTCTGTGTGCGTAAGAGGTATGTGTGCCTGTAGTGTCCCTGCTCTGGGAAACTTACTTAGGCACATGCATCACCTTGTGTGTATGGGGGTAGTCTGCTTACACTGTGCTCCTCCTTATTATGTCCTCCTTTATGTAAGTCGCTTTGGATAAAAGCATCTGCTAAGTGTAATGTAATGTAATGTAATCATGGTCTCACTCCTAAACCAGATGGCTAAAAAAGTATAAGGCTTGCTAAGCCCAATTCATTTCCTCAATGATTTTTGTTTTTTTTGTTTTTTGCTTCTTTTTTACCCAGGTGCTAAGCTCCGAGCTGGCCGATGCTCGTGACGAGAGCAAGAAAACCCCGAACGATCTGATCCATGACGAGAACGTGAAGGCTGGCCGAGACAAATACAAGACCCTGCGCCAGATTCGCCAAGGCAACACAAAGCAGCGCATCGATGAATTTGAGTCCATGTAATCGTCCCCTTTCAACAGTTGATTGCACTGTGGCTATGGTGAAGCATGCTGTAACACTAAATCTACTGAGAAGATAATGAGCTTCTCAGGAGATTTAGATTTCCTGTTGTGTGCACTGTGTGCTGTGTGATCACAATGCCAAATGGGAATCACTCACTTAAATTGCACTTATATGCTATTTAAGACTACAAACTGTCTGCTGCTGAGGTTGTGTGTCTTGGTGGTAATGATAGATTTTAGAGCTTGCAGTGATGTATTGCTGGGTAAGTCAAAACATTCATCTATCACATCGCTTAAAGTTCCCACCCTGAAAATGTTAACACGTGTTGATCCAATTGGAAATTTTTAGATTTAAGCAATTGATAGTTTTAAGATATTCTGCAGATGCGCTGTATACTGTATTTACACAGATGTTGTGGTATTGTATGATGACATAATTTAGTGGTTATATAATTGGTTATGACACTACACCAAAACTGTACTTCCACCTGTTTCCACATGTGTATGACAGTAGATGGTTAAATAAAAAAACATGCTTTATGTAGTATAAAATAATGAATTAGTGCAGTCCTTTGATTTTGGTTTTGGTTGATATTTGTGCCCAACGTTAGCCAATCAGATTCCTGCCTATTCCATTCCAATTGCATCTGTGTTCCGCTGTGTTGCCTGGCGGGAGTTGTTGACGGCTCGGTCTGTGCTGCCTTGTTTTGTTTTCCATTTGCAGACTGAGGCCCATGTTCAAACGCCGGACCTTTATATGAGTGCAAACACTGACCGGCCAGCTAAAGGACCATCATGGGGGATGGGAAGGGATCAGAAATGCAATGCAGACTTGACCTTTAACCAGTGATTTGCATAACTCGCTGAGAATGTTTACTCTATCACCTGAATGCCTTGTAGATCCATGCAGATTTCTAGCACTAAATGTTTCTTCTTGCAGTGTTTCTACCTGATCAGTTGTTTTTGTTTTTTTCTCATTTTACTGTCAACTGTCAAAATATTGAGAGATTGATGGATTAATATGTGTGACTGTTTGTTTGGTGCCCCGACTCAGAATCAGTGGATTGTCATGTCATATTAAACATGTTACCAACAGTATGTCGGTCATGTCGTGAAACACCTCAACATGATGCGGGATGAGCTACACACACCAGCTACAGATAAACAAACACTGTGTTCCCAAAAGGAAACTTTTGACCCCGTTTTGGGTTGTTGTGTCACGATACTGCGTCTGAATAAAAGCCAGCAAAACACAGGCTGATACACTTTCAGTTCAGATGCACAAATCTCACATGTGCATGTGTGGGTACATGTGTGGTCCAGCAGTGTGACCTGCATTGCTGTAGACAGTTTTGAAATACTTTAATATTGGTAATACTGGGGGAGTTTCAGAGGAGGGGGGGGGGGGGGGGGGGGGGGCAGTATGGGTGGGACACTATGAGGGGGAAGTGGCCAGAGATTCCCAGTTCATGTATAACTTTCAAAGAGCACCAAGAAATACCTAACTTCAGTCTTGAAAAATCAACGTTGAAACTGACTGCAACTTTTTACAGAAGTTAGTGGTTCTTTTTGCCTCACACAAAAACATGCATAGATATACAACATATGTGTATGTTTACATACAGCACATGTGTGTTTACGCGACAGATAAACAAAAATAGTTTATGATTAATGGAGCTCATAACACCCTTGATACACGCAGTATTTATAGAAGCCACTGGGGGTGTTTCATAGACCAAGAAGCGGGCGGGAGCAACGCCAGAGACTGGTCGCTGAAGGACGAGGTCAAAGCACAGAGGACCTGTCGTAAATTCATTGGTTGGGGGGTTAAATAAGGACAGCGTCTGGTTCGAGTCAGATCTGTGCAGCCTTGAGTCGGTGCCTTAATGCTCCGCCGGGATCTCCCTCCTGAACTCAGCCACTATCGCCGAACCTCTTCTGTGATGTTCATCAGGTGTTTGTAACATGTACAGATTGTCGTTCCTCGCTATGCACGAGTGGATGTCTGACAGAAAATATCAATCTGCCACTTCGGAACTTGGAGTGGCGAGTTCGCATGGAGGTGGCGCGCGCTCCTGCAGCAGCAACAGCAGCGGCACTTCTCGTGATCTTCCTCACGCCCCGGTCTCCGAGGACACCAACAAACTCTGCGACGCAGTTTCCCTTTCCCTCGGTCTACATTCAGAGCCGGAGAGTTACGACCTGGAGCAGCCCTCGACAAGCCAAGCGTTTACCGAGAACGTGCCAGGTGAAGACAGATGCGCTCGTGCGTCACTGGAGTTGCCTCAAACTGGAAAAAGAGCGCCATCGCCGTGTTTCCGAGCTCAGAGGGAAAGCAGATCAGTAGTCGCAAACGCGTCTGGCTGGGTTAAGACTTTGCAAAGAAACAGAGCCGATTCTCCGGTGGGAATGGCTTACTTGCAGCTGAAAGACGCTGATGCAGCATCGGGCAGGGAGTCTCACAGAGCGCGGGGGCTGCCCCTGAACCCTAGCTTCGGCGTGCATGGCCGAAGTTTGGACGCAGAGTCTGACGCCCCTCTGTCTCAGTCTGAAGATATACTGTACTCAAGCATGAGACGGCCCAGTGCTGTGGAGGATACTATTGATGAGTGGTCCAGAAACCCTTTCACCCAGAGCTCAGGGATGTTTAAAACTGATCTGGAATACACTGTTCCGCCTGGAGCAAGTCTTTGCAAGAACTGGGACGCCGCTGGCAGAACAGCAATCCAGCCCTCAAGACACTGCCACGTTCCCTCTATGAATTACTCCCCCTATGATTTATTTTTGCGAAATTGCGGTGATTACTCACTACGTGGCGCTTCCCTGTCGTTTAATGGGCAATATCCCGAGTCGTACTATTCTGGAGGGATTTACGGGAGAATTCCAGCCACTGCCACACTCTCCCGCCCATGTGAGTGGACGACCGGGAAAAATGGTCTCGGCCCAGGCTTCAGGTAGTGATCAAAAATGTCTTTATAATGTCATCCATACAAGGCCTTTATGGTGACCAAGCTTAGGAAGTTGTTGTTCATAATTCATATAGTTGGAAACATGTGAATTGTATTGTAAAGCAGTGTATGGTTATATTAAAACAGGCCTCATTTCACTCAAAAATACCTGTTTTTAATATTTTGACAATGTATTTTGCCCTTGGCGCTCTTGATTATGGCATCATTATTAGTTTGTGTAACAGACTGTAGTTCTTACATACTGTAGGTGTACGGCGCAGTTTCCGCTTCCTGTAATGGGGTAGTTACAGTATCACCTGAATCAAGTAGTATTATGTTGCTTCCTTTGTACGTTCTCCTGTTTAATGTAACATACAGTATGCTTTATATGCTTATGAAAACACCAACACATTAAGGCCCATTCATTACACTCAAACCCCTAAAAAGTCTATAACGTGTTTATTATCTGTGACATAATGTCTATGATATCATTGTTTATATCATGATGCTGAGTGGTTGGAAATGGTTGGAAATTTTTTAAGACAAGTATGTATACTCTTTAGAGTATGTATACTCTTCATTTCACAGACTTTTTCTGTGTGGTACCAACACTTAATTTGGAGTGACAGGTTGTTTTCCTGTGGATATACCACAAGGCCCTGTCCTCATTATTATTTAATGTTTGTGGATTTGGGACCCCCTCAATGCCAGGCGCAACCTTATAAACAGTCCCAAGTAGGCGCTCCCTCTCTCTCCCAGTAGGCTTCGATTAGTCGCCTTAAATTGGTTCCTTTTACCTTGTGTTTGCACCTCAGGTGCTGTGGGATAGGATCTCACTAATGATGTATTTGTTGGGGGAAAAACAGGTAACCTCTCTACCTGTGCGTCCAACAGGCTGGTCCCCCTCGACACTAGAGCGGGGGCGGCTTTGGGCCTATGCATGAGTCACTGTTCCCTTCTCAGGTGGTCTGTGTGTGTTTGTGTGTGTGTGTGTGTTTGTGTGTGTGGGCGGCTGTGTGAGTGTGTGTATATGTCTGTATATGTGTGTGTGTGTATGTGTCTTTGTGTGTCTGTGTCTTTGTGTGTCTGTGATGATGGGTGTGTGAGTGTGTGTATATGTCTGTGTGTGTGTGTGTGTATGGGTGTATGGGTGCCTGTGTGTGGGTGTCTGTGCGTGGGTGGGTGCCCATGTGTGTATGTGTGTGTGTGTGTGTGTGTGTATGTGTATGTCTGTGTGTCTGTGCCTGTGTGTGTGTGTGTCTGTGCGTGGGTGGGTGCCCGTGTGTGTGTGTGTGTGTTTTCTCTCCGAAGGCTGGAGGATGTGATGCCCATGAGCCTGCTGCTGGCGGCCCCGAGGGCGTGCCAGATTTGTGGGGACGTCGCCTCTGGATGCCACTATGGAGCTCTCACCTGTGGAAGCTGCAAAGTGTTTTTCAAGCGGGCCGCAGAGGGTGAGTCACGCACACAGGCCTGTTTGGTGTTGATCACACAGCATCCCTATCTCCAGGCTACCGGGTGTTATGGCTAAGGCCGGATTCACACCACGAATATCTAGTAGTTCCCTTGCCTTAGTCCGGCCCAAAGTACAACGTTCATTTCTTTGTTTCTATTTGGTGTTGTCCACACATATCTCTCTCTAGACTACCTGTTATGGCTAGCAGCTTATTCACACCAGCTAAGTCCATTAGTTGACTTCCTTTGGTCTGGGACAAAATACAACGTTTATGTTTTTACTACTATCTCCAGACTACCTGTTTTGGCTAAGACTTGCCCACCTGTCCCAAACATCCCAGACCGAAAAGACATAATATTAGCTTTGGAATTCATGTTGAACATCATGTGTAGTTTCTAGACAAGTTGCTTTCAGTGTGCGTGTAGACTCTGACTGAGGTATCATGCATAATTTATACACGTTCATTCTTAAAACACATGACTGTCAGATGGAAGAAACAGCTGGGCTTACATTTCACCCTCTGATCCCTGAAGGAAGTCTGTCTGTGTGTGTGTGTGTTTCAGTAGTCACTCTTTTGAGCAAGCACAAAGTAAATGTAACATTAAAAGAAGAACAGTTAATATATTTTACAAGCAGTGTGTTTTAGTTAGTACACTGAATTTGTTGACTGCATTTGTTAAACAGTAATTCTAAAAATATAAGTATAATCCAAAATATATAAAAAGTATTTTATAATGTTGTTATAACAATGAATTTGCTAAACACAAGGAAAACAGACACTGAACAATACAAGTGTTATAACAGTACAACTGTTATAATAATTTAGCAATATAACACGAGTGGGAGTGAGGTTGTTCGTGGATACCCTTTGGCTTCATGCCTGCGTCTGAACCATGCCTGTAAGGAAATCCATGAACAACCTTATGACACGAGAGTTGTATTGCTTTTATACAACAGTCGCATTGCCAACACAATTACTTTATAGAAACATATTTTTTTTAGTTTTATTCAGAGTTTTATTTATATGTATTTATATGTCACTTTAGTCTCCGCTTAACAAAATGCTTCCAGTTAGAGTAACAGCGTCTGTGGTTGCTATGCAACAAGTGTCTATTTATACACAGTGATTTGGACATTACCCTGTATTTTGCGGCCACTGAGATATGGTTGTTGTTGCACAGTCCGAGCTAGGCCTAATGCACAGCTGCTGTTCTGCAGTGTTGAGTGAGTCTGCTATAGCATATAAATTCACTCAATTTTGTTTCTGGCTTGTTTATGAGCTAGATGGAATGGAATGTTGGTGTAAAGTTTTAACAGTTACATTGTATCTTTGGCAGAATGATTATTAGCTGTGAAGAGTGACCCATTGTATATCATAGGGTATCCTCACTCCTACTGACGCATAGAATGCGTTTTCTCCAATCAGAAGTTGGTAAATAGTTCGACTGGACCTAACTGCTGTACAGTGATGAGTAGCTTAGTAAGGCTGCCACATATGAGGGCAAGGGTGGTTGGGCAGTACTCTCCCCACTCAGGGCAAATGGGCAGATGTGTTGTAGTGTTATTCATTGGCTAAGTGTGTGGTAATAACACTGGCATGGTAACACTGTTTAAAAATCCAGGGCCATGTACATTTTTAGTTGGTTTCAATGCAGCGATTTAAAATAGCAGGTATTTAGTCTTGTTTCAGCTTTGTAGTATTCAGTATCCTCTGTGTGCAGGGCTAAATTATATTGCATAGATAGGTATGGGAATAATGCTTATCTGGTCTATGGAAAGTTCCATTGAGAAAACCTTTTAATGCACCACTCACTGCAGTATATTCACTGTTTCTAGGTTAATTAGTGAAATAAATAGTAAAGCTGAAGGTAAAATTTAGCACAGGACCTTCTGGGTTGGACTTTGGCGGCGTTAAATGGCTTTTGTGCTGCACTTGTGGAAATTTATTCTGTAAAATGGCATAATATGAAACCCAAACAGTACCTCACAGAAACATCTCACTATTCACATTTTTATAGTAGTAGTAGTAGTAGTAGTAGTAATAGTAGTAGTAGTAGTAGCAGTAACAGTAGTAGTAGTAGTAGTAATAGTAATAGTAGTAGTAGTAGTAATAGTAGTGGTAGCAGTAGTAGTAGTAGCAGTAGTAGCAGAAGTGGTAATAGTAGTAGTAGCAGTAGTAGTAGTAGCAGTTGTAGTAGTAGTAGTAGTAGTAGTAGTAGTAGTAGTAGAAGTAGAAGAGTAGTATCAGTAGTATTAGTAGTAGCAGTAGTAGTAATAGTCGTAGTAGTAGCATTAGTAGTAGTAGCAGCAATAGTAGTAATATTAGTAGTATCATCTGTGGATGCATTATGAAATGGACAGCTGATCTGCTTTGACACAGAACTGACAGTCAGTATTTGTTTTGGCCCATAGGAAAACAGAACTGACAGTCAGTATTTGTTTTGCTCTCATAGGAAACAGAACTGACAGTCAGTATTTGGTTTGTCTCCATAGGAAAACACAACTGACAGTCAGTATTTGTTTTGGCCCCATATGAAAACAGCACTGACAGTCAGAATTGGTTTTGTCCCCATAGGAAAACAGAACTGACAGTCAGTATTTGTTTTGTCCCAATAGGAAAACAGAACTGACAGTCAGTATTTGTTTTGCTCCCATAGGAAAACAGAACTTCCTGTGTGCCAGCCGAAATGACTGCACCATAGACAAACTCAGGAGGAAGAACTGCCCCTCCTGTCGTCTCAAAAGATGCTTTGAGTCAGGGATGACTCTCAGATGTAAGCAGGCAACACCATGATGGCTTGAATCCCTCATTCTCAAGGATAACTTTTATAATAGAATTATTTCACTAGGATTTCTATTTTAAATTAGATATGCTGCGATAATAGACAAACTTTTAGATATTAAGCAAGCAGTGGTATTTAGATTTTTCAATTAGTTTCTATTTTTCAATTAATTTCTCTTTTTCAAATGAATGTGTTGTTTTTATTTGTAGTTTTCTTTGCTTGATATTGGTGTAATAATACATAACATATATCAATATTAACATACATTACCAAGGTTAACATGTATAATATTATTATACATATAACACTCTTTTCCATCTTCTTGCCTTGCCCCAATACACCCCCCCACCCACCCACATCCATCCACCCCCCACCCATCCACCCCCACATCCACCCACTCACCCCCCCATGCAGCACGGAAGCTGAAGGTGATCGACTCCCAGAAGCCGTCTGAGAGGAGCGACCCCTCTGTGCCCCCCGCCTCTGCCTCGGAGACCGTCCCGACCGCCAGCAGCGCAGTCGCAGCCGTGCCCGCCCACCCCCTGGAGACGCTGCAGAGCGTCCTGGAGCACATTGAGCCCCTGGTGGTGCACGCGGGTCACAACCCGGCCGAGCCTGACAGCGCCGCCACCCTCCTCACCAGCCTCAACCAGCTGGGGGAGCGCCAGCTCGTCTCCGTGGTCAAGTGGGCCAAGGGGGTGCCAGGCAAGGACACTATAGTATTATTAGCTACCTATCCTCCTACAGTGTTATTAACAAGTAGCAGTCTTAGTAATAGTGGGATAAGGGGGTGCCAGGCAAGGACGCACGTGCAGCGATAGTGCTGTACAAACCAAATCATGATAAAGTTTTATTTCCTACATGCCCTCCTATAATATTATTGGCTAGCTGTCCTGCTATAGTATTATTAACTACCTGCTCTATTGGGCGTTGTTATTATTATTATTAGTATTAGTAGCAGTAGCAGTAGTTGTAATAGTAGTAGTAGCAGCAGCAGTTGAAGCAGCATAGTAGTAGTAGTAGTAGTAGTAGTAGTATTGCTATTATTAGTAGTAGCAGTGTTGTAAAGATATAAAATACATGCCTTGCTATACTTTGCTAAACTGATTATTTCCAGCTGGATGTTTCTAACCTTAAGATTGTATTTGAAAATGTTAATGTAAGGAATGTAATTTTAACAAAACTTCATTCTTTTGCATCTTAAATAAAATTTAAGGGAACACTTAGTATAACTGAGTGAAATACATTTTCTCCAAACTGACTAAAAGTCTAAGTTGCCCTTGTATTCACTCAGGTTTTCGTAATCTGCACGTGGACGACCAGATGATGGCCATTCAGTACTCGTGGATGGTGATCATGGTGTTTGGGCTCGGATGGAGGTCCTTCACGGAAGCCAATGCCACCCACCTCTTCTTTGCCCCTGACCTCATTTTCAACGAGTAAGCATCGCCTCGCTCCAATACCCCACACCCCCCCCCCCCACTCTGCCTCGCTCCAGTCGCCCCCAACCCCCCCCCTTCCCTCACTCTGCTCTGCCACATACCCCCCACATCCACACACACCCACACACACACACCCACAAGCACACCTACACACACATACACGCACACCCACACACACCCACACACACACACCCACAAGCACACTTACACACACATACACGCACACCCACACACACACACACACACACACCCACAAGCACACCTACACACACACACACATACACGCACACCCACACACACACACACACACACACACACACACACACACACACACACACACACCCACACACAGACACCCACACCCACATACACACACACACAATACCACCCCCACCTCCCACACACACACGCACACACACACACATACACACACAAACCCACAGAGACACACACACACACAGTACCACCCCCCACACACACAAGCACACCTACCCACACACCCACACACACACACACACACACACACACAATACCCCCCCCCCCAACTCCCACAGCATTCCCAGCAGCCGGCTTTCCCTCGCTCGATAACAGAGAGGAGGGGAAAAAAAAGACTTCACTTCACTCCTCTACTTTATCCTTGGAAGAGGAGTGTAGTGTAGATAGCAAGGGGAGGTCTCTGAAAAGAAACTGGGGCGGCGTTTGACTTGACTTGCAGACCTTGACATTTCGGATTAAAGGGATTCTCTGGTACTGGAAGTAAAGGTTCTCACACAGACAGAGAGTGATTGTCCCTTGTGGTTGAACATTTCAACAAACAAACAAACAAACAAACAAATAAATAAGTAAGACCTCTAGCCCAGACATCTACATTGTCTGTAATACTAAAAGCCAGACGCACACGTCAGTAGAAAAAGCCATGTGCCTGATAAACGATATAAGATAATTGTCCCCTCTTTGATGGAAGCCCTTTGAAATACACCTGCCTATTGCCAGGTGTTTGGCCCGCATCACATCACAGCCTCTCCCAGACAAGCAGACAGCAGACAGCCTTTCACACGTCCCCTTTCACACCTCTGACGCACCTCACACTCCTGTTTTGACGGCCTCTCACGGCCTCTGACGGCCTCGACAATGGCGGGGATGCCGTCAGCATACATATGTGTCTCTGGCTGCCAGGTGGGTTCAGGTGTGTGTGCCTGCGTGCGTGCCATCGCAGTACCTCTGTGGTTTGCCGCCCAGCTGCTCCTACTTGACGTGTGGATCAGACAGCCCCTGGCACTGATGGGGGGTGGGGGTGGTGGGGTGTGTGTGTGTGGGGGTGGACGAGGTGTGTGTGAGAGGTGGAGAGAGACTCACCTAGCCGGTGCGTGTGACAGCATACAAATGCGCTGTTATCTCCCTGGCGGAGTGAAATTTCATACAGCATTAGCCAGCGAGCAGTCTAGAGACTCTAGAGACTCCGCGCCACGCTCAGCATCGGTAATGGAGACACCTAACCTTGTGCCTGACCCCCACCCCCACCCCCCTCCTCCCCCCTGACCCACACCACTCTGTACTGGCCTTGCTCCTCCGTCTCTCTCTCTTTCTCTCTTTCCCTGTCTTTCTCTCTCTCTCTCTATCTTACACTCTGTTGCTCTCTCTGCCTTTCTTTCCCTATTTTTCTCTCTCTCTTTCCCTCTCTCTCTCCTGGTCTCACACTTTCTCTCTTTCCCTATCTCTCTTTCTCTGTCTCCCTTTCTCTCTTTCCCTATCTTTCTCTCTCTTATCCTCTGTGTCTCTCCATGTCTCTCTTTTTTTCTTTGACTATCTCTCTGTCCCTTTCTTTCTATCTTACACTCTCTTGGTTTCTCTCTCTCTATCCCACACTCTCTTGGTTTCTCTCTCCGCATATCTCTCTCCCTGCATCTTTGTCTCACTCACTCTCTTGTTCCGTCTTTCTCTCAGGCTCTCTCTATCTCTATGTTTCTCTCTGTCCTTTTCATATTCCTTTTCTCTGTCTTTCTCTCACTCTTTAGTTCTCTGTCTCTCCCTGCATCTTAATTTTTCTCTCTCTCACCCTCCCTGCATCTCTCCCTCCCTTTCTCTCTCTCTCATTCTCTGCATTTCTATCTGTCTCTGCATTTCTCTCTCTCTCTCTGTCTTTCTCTCT
>CM059288.1:6536544-6541544 GCA_030347295.1 Setipinna tenuifilis | reverse complement strand
CAACCAGCTTTAATTTGAGTATGTGTGTCCATGAAATATATAGCCATGATGACAACATCAAGTTGCTGTTCTCACTACTTTCAGGGATAAAAAATGTGCAAATTATATTTTTTCTTCTTTTGATACATCTTAAAATTTTGACATTTTCTGACTTTTTTATTAGGGGGAGATAACTTTTCTGGTACGTAATGTATTTTTACTTCCTTTGTCGGGCTAATAACTTTTGCAGTATTTTATGGCATCTGTGCTGTGTGTGTGTATGGGTGTGTGTGTGTGTGTGTGTGTGTGTGTGTGTGTGTGTGTGTGTGTGTGTGTGTGTGTGTGTGTGTGTGTGTGTCTGTGCGCATGTGTGTGTGTGCCACAGGACAGTTCTAAAGGACATTTAAATGTTACTTTGAAGTTCCTTTGTATACAGTCGGTAAAGGGTGTGCCTGGTCTGTAAATAAAAGCAACTTTAATTGCAAAAGCTGTTATTCGTGATGAAATGTTTCTTCAGACACTTCTGAGCCACCACTAAGGTGACTACAGTTTAAATCATCGGCTCCTTCAAATTCCCTTGAGCTTTCATCTGAAGTAGGATTAGTTGTTTAAATGCGGTAATATTTTCAGACAGCACTTGTGGCTGCCCTTTAGCCCCACCTAGTGGACAAGGGTAAAGGCGCCAGAAGATGGAGGGGAAACTTGCCATGGTGACCTACAGTTCGTCTTCAGGCCAGGAAGCAGGCTTTGCGTCCGTCGGGTATTTGTATCGGTTTAAATAAATAGTCACTTTGGTTTAAGTATTTGGTTTATTTCGGACAGGTTTAGGATTCAATATTAGTGGTAATTTTGTTTATCTGTATGTTACAGTCTTGTTGTTAGTGTAGTCTATGAGTGGTGTAGTTAGTAGGCTAGGGTGTATAATTCTTGTAAAGTACATATTATTTTCAGTGGCGTGTTTGCCTTGTATATCTAATGCATAATTTAAAATCATGAAATGTTTACATATGAACTAACTACTACATATGGCCTGACATCTTGTATGCAGATAGATTGGCAAAAAGCACTGATCTGAAAGGTTACATTTATAATGAATGCTTAGTGTATTTTGAATGCGTGATAATTACACTTTATAATTAATTACCGCCCTTTTAATTATACTTCATAGCAGCTTAAGCCTATGTGCTGACTAAATCATTAATTTTCCATATGGAACTTAAGTGTTTTTTTGATATCACTGAACATTTTAAATTGCATTGCTTCAAGTTGCATTAGCACTTAGAAATGCATTTTAATATTTCATGGTAATACGTAATTAAGTGGGAGTATAAATATAACAGGCTATAAACCCACTATTTTAATATAATACAATACAAAATAAAATAATAAAAAATAAAATAATATACATTCATACAATGTAACATAATATTATAAAATCTAATATAATATCAGTAGACTAGGCATAAGTGTAAGCACTGAAACTTCCCACAGTAGCACTTAGTGTAATGAAGCAGCGGCCTTTATGAGGATGCATAATACATCACTACTTGTAGACAACAATTCAACTTGCTATCAACTTAGTCAAATATTAATGAACTTTGATATGAGTTGCCGTTATGCAAAACCTTGTCACAACAGTTGCTCTAGGCTAGAGACTAATGCACTTCTTAGGCTTGAGACTTTGTAAAAAATCTCACTGATGCAGACTTCCTCTTTTTAAGTTCTGGATTATTTCTGTTACATGGTTATGTTATGCAGCACATTAAAATACATTAAAGTACACTGTTCAATAGAACACAACAAAACTTTTAAAAATCCAAATTATGATTCAAGTTATGATTTTTTGTTTGTACAAAAAAAATCACAACCACAACCAATCATAATCAAAATCATAATCACATCACAATTTGTATTTGATAAAATGTAAAATGATAAATATAAGTATAAAATCCAAACCATTAAAGTGTATTTCCTCACCATACACTTCTCCTTGCTTCATGGTTATGTTATGCAGCACCTTAAAATACAAATGCACTGTTCAATAAAACACCACAAAACTTAAAAAATCCAAATTCAAATACTTAATTGTGTTTGTACAAAGTCATAACCATAACCAATCATAATCATATTTTCCCCCCACAAATTGTATTTGATAAAATAAATGTATGAAATCCAGACCAGTAAGCTGTATTTCTCCTTGCTTCTCCCACAGCCAACCAAGCAGGCCGCTGCTGCCGTCTCTGCCTCACATGTCAGGCATTCATCCTACTGGTCTGTTAAATCAGCTCTCCCCATTTCTACAAGGAAGGGATATATGTAAGATGTGTTAGCACTCCTGCTCCTGTTGCTTTTACCTTGAAAGCTCCCCATTTTTGACCACGGGCCATAAAATGGAGAGAAAACCGCTGTAGCTGTAGCTGTGGGCCGACAGCAGAAGGACATACACGGCATCGTATCGGGGTGAGCCACACACACTCTCTCAGCAACAGTTTTGTCTTCATAAATTAACCAGGGTCGAGTGGATGTGAAAGCAAAAGCCTGCCGTAAAAATCATTCGTCTCCAAATTCGTCCCTTTCATCAGTCTCTCTCATGTACCGCGCTTTAAAAGGAGAAAGGGCCCATTTATTTGAGCTCTATTTGAAAAATGTTTTCTTTTTTTTTTCTTTTCAAGTGCGCCCTTTTCAAATGGATGTATTTTTTCCATTTGATCTTATATTTTTAAAGCCATTTTTCTCATTAATATTACATATTACACCGTTCGACTTGCCACTGTGGAATGATGGACTTTCTAAGTGGTCACATTCTGTAATGGGTCAGGGTTACTCCGACCGAGGAAAAGAAATAATATTAATAATAAAATAAAAAACTTTTCAGAGTGTTTCTGTGACTTGGGAGTATGTTATGTTAGGCCATCGCCGCAGCTTAGTCATAGAAGTTTCCAAAACTGTTATTTACCTTTACAAAAACAATAATTAATCAATTGTATAATTCTTTTTATAGGCATCAAATAGTATAGCGTAACAGTATAAGTGAATGAAAATTAAACAAGCACACCATCTGAGTAATCTCAGGAGGAAACAAAAGGACTATTTAAGCCGAACGTACGTAGGGCGACTCAGTTTCTATGTCACTGTGAGGGAAAAAAAGGACACTTAGCTGTGTTAAGTCTGTGGCACAAAACGTCTCTTTTTTCCTTTACCCTCTTAATAGAAGGAAACCCATTATAGACCAGTCACCAGTCCATTAACAAGCAATTAACTTCTTATTAATATTTTACCAGACAAGGTCTCATCTGCCCCTGTTTTTGCGCCGGTTTTCCCTGAAGTATTTCAACATGATCTGCTCTTAAGAAGGACATAAAGACTCTCCTGTAACCGCCTGGAAATGGCACTGCAACCCGATAGCAGTGTGACGATCTCTCCCTCTATTTCTCTCCCTCCCTCCCACCCTCTCTCTCCCTCTTTCTCTCTCCCTTCCTCCCTCTCTCTCCCTCTTTCTCTCTCCCTCCCTCCCTCTCTCTCCCTCTCTCCCTCTTTCAGCCCCTTCTGTTTCTGTCTCTCTCTCTCTCTTATATTCCCTCTCTCTCTTCCTTTCTCCCCCTCTGCCTCTCTCTTTAACCTCTTTCACCCCCTCTCTTTCCTTCTTTCTCTTCCTCTTTCGCTCTTTCTCTCTTCCTCTTTCTTTTTCACTCTATCTCCCTATCTCACTCTTCATCTCTCTCTCCCCCTCTGCCCCCCCTCTCTATATGTCCGCCCCCTCCTCTCTCTTTCTCTCTCCCTCTCTCTATCTCTCTCTCTCTCTCTCCCTCTCTCTCTCCCTCTGCAGCTGGCCTGGGTCAAAGCGTCCACTCTGAGGGCCCAGAGCTGATAGTGGTCACGGCGTCAGCAGCAGCAGCAGCAGCAGGAGTGTCGGCGTCAGTATAGCAGCAACAGCAGCAGTGGCGGCGGTGGTGTCGGTGTGTGTGTTTGTGTGTGTGTGTGTGTGTGTGTGTGTGTGTGTGTGTGCATGCACATGTGTGTGTGTGCATGTTCGTGTGTGTGGTGGCGGTGCCGGTGGTGGTGTTGGTGCCGGTGGTCGCTGTGGTGGCGAAGGCATTCCACGGCCCGGACAGGACAGGACGGGATGGGGGGGGGGGAAACAGGCAGCCATTATGTGCCTGCCGCTCCCCTAATGTACACGTTTGTCCTCACTCTCATTTATCACCCTCTGCCATCTCTGAGGGATTTTTGTTTCTTTTGCTCTTTGCTCTTTTTTTCTCTGTGAGTGTGTGTTTGTGTGTGTAGTGTGGTTGTGCTTCTGTGTGTGTCTGTAAGAGAGTAAGTGATCATGTGTGGTTTGGTGACTGTTTGTGTGTGTGTGTGTGTGTGTGTGTCTGTGTGTGTGCGTGTGTGTGTGTGCGCGCACGTGTGTGTGTGTGTGTGTGTGTGTGTGTGTGTGTATGTGTGTGTGAGTGTGTGCATATGTGGGTGTGTGTGCGCACGTGTGTGTGTGTGTGTGTGTGTGTGTGTGTGTGTGTATGTGTGTGTGAGTGTGTGCGTATGTGTGTGAGTGTGCATGTGTGTGTGTGTGTGTGTGTGTCTGTGTGCACGCCTGTGTGTGTGTTTGTGGCAGCATGTATAGTGTCACCGCCACTGCTCTCTGTCACTCTGCAAAAATCCGCTATTTAAAGCTTACTTAAAAAATCCACACTTTCTCACAAAGTCAATGGGTCGTGCGTGTGCTGCTAAGTGATGGCTGAGGAAAATCAATGGGACACAAATATTGTTTGTCCTTCCTGCTCCATGTCTCAGTGCCATTCTGTGTTTGTTTACCTTTCCCCTCCTCTGGAAGCCAACTGAGCATGCTCTTTGTCACCGAGCATATAAATAGCATGCAATCCATTTCTCTACCTTTTCTGCCTACGGTTACAAATGAACGCCGTTCTGCCATTACCATATAGGCTACATACACACACACACACGCACTCACACACACATAGACACACATGCACACACACACACACACTTACACACACATACAT
>CM059288.1:6514044-6529044 GCA_030347295.1 Setipinna tenuifilis | reverse complement strand
TAATCTAATACGTGTACATAATATACAAGTAGGACATAATATACAAGACATGGAGTGGAATGTAAAGTGCACCTAATAGTTCAATGTAGTGTGCAAGATACATTTGGAATAATAAAGTATGTAATGTATAAATATAGTGTGTAAGATACCAAGGGATGATAAGTATGCGTGGTTGAGAAGTAGCTAGCCACCAGGCAACTGCTTGAAGCCGCCTGCTCACTATCTTTACACTACACCTGCGGCAATGCTACTGTTTTCAATGACAGTGGTGCACAGCACATTCTATAGTGTTAAATCAACTCTGAGAGAGTGGGGGGGTCTTGAGTGTGGGGGAGTCTTAAGTCATCTTCACCAGTATGACTGACAGAGCGCTGTCCGCGTGGAGGAGTGACTCTTGCGTAGCGGTGCACAGCGCTAGGCTAGATAGCGGCTCTTAAGCTAATCACAAGACAGGGGATTGTCAGTAGCAACCCAAATCTTTCCTCCACTTTGGCAGACATTTTGGTCCCTCACAACAACCCCCTCCTACACACACACACACCCCTCCACACACACACCCAAACCCCCCCTACACACACCCCAAACCCCCCCACACACACACCCCAAATCCTGCTCTGAGCCAAATGAGGTCATGGGACGCTGTGTTTGATATAATGTGTCTCTGTCAGCTCCCTAAGGATGAGATTGTTTTACTGAAAAACTGTGTCACAGGTCAAATTTGTGAATTATTAATGGCACTGTAATATAACAATTGCAACCCCCCCCACACACACACACTCACACACACACTCCATAACCCCCCCCCCCCACACACACACACATACGTGCACACACCCACACACACACACACACACACACACCACCATCACCTCTAGCACTGCTAGTCCAACATGATACCATCATCTCAAAGTACAGTTCAATAGTGCTATTTTGAGATCTGCGAAAGAATAAATTTGCTGACTGCATTGTTGATGTGTCTCCCTTGACCTTGTTATCAGCTGTGGGGACCTATCACCGGTGGGAGAGCTGGCCATTTCAAAACCACAAGGACAATGCTTTTACAGACCGCATGTGTTTTTTTTGAGCGATTGCAAAGCAGCTTAATTTCGCTGGAAATGCGATGATGCAGCTGTTTACGTGATACTGTGACATAAAAACAAATGTATACATTTCAACAGCAGTGTGTATCATTTTAAAACGAGTAAACTTTCCCTACAGTTCTCGTGAAGGGCCCCATAATTGGAACGGAGAAGAAACTTTATCAAAGTGAAATATCTGTGACCAGCAGTGATAGAACACCACAATTTTCCAAGGTCCTTTGTCAAAACTATTTGTAAATAGTAACGAAATATTTACCCAAAAGGAAAGCAGATGATAAAAGACTAATGATAAGTTGTGGCGGTGGCCTCCTCCTCCTCCTATGCTGTTCCATGCGGTCTATGTACAATATATACAGTATATACTACCACCACTACACACAACAAACACACATGCACACACACACGCACACACACACACACTCACCCAAGTATACTTACACATTTACATTAGTGCACACGCAACAAACACACATGCACACAATTGCACTCACACGCACACACACACACACACACAAACACACACACACACACACACACACACACAAACACACACACACACTCACTCACTCAAGTATGCTTACAAATGTACATGTCCACATGCAACAAACACACATGCACATACATACACACACACACACACACACATGCACATACACACACACACACACACACACACACACACACACACACAGCAACTGCATCCATAGCATACACACACACACACACACACACACACACACACACACACACACACACATACACACACTCACACACACACACACACACACACACACACACACACACACACACACACACACACACACACACACACACACAGCAACTGCATCCATAGCCTACGGCCCTGCCTGCCCTGCCTGGGTAACACATGGCCTGTGTGTGTGTGTGTATGTCCTGTCCTGTCCTGTCCTGTGCTGCGCCGTGAGGGCGATGAGTAAGGGCCGTGTGGAGTCGTGTTCCCCGCCCGTAACCCGAGGAGGGGGGAGGGGGGGGGGGGTGCGGAGCGAGGGGGCCGCAATCACGGTGACACACAGCTGGCAGCCGGCCGCATACTTAGCCCCACTTCCCATGCAGCACACTGTGTGTGTGTGTGTGTGTGTGTGTGTGTGTGTGTGTGTATGTAAATGTATGTTTGTGCAGCCCCGCCATGATGGATTCTTGATCTCCGCTCCTGATGGATTCTCAGGCTGCTAGAGACCCCAGCCGCATAACGACATCCACCGCCTCGCCGCCTCGCCTCACCTCCGACGTCTACAAGAGAGAGAGCGAGGGAGGGAACAAGAGAGAGAGAGAGAGACAGAGAGAGAGAGAGCAAGAGAGAGACAGAGAGATAGAGAGAAAGAGAGGGAGAGAGAGAGAGAGACAGAGAGGGAGAGAGAGAGAGAGAGATAGAGACAGGGAGAGAGAGAGAAAGAGCGAGAGAGAGCGAGAGAGAGAGAGTGAGAGAGAGAGAGAAAGAATGAGAAAAAGAGAGAGAGAGTGCACTCCCAATGTTTCATTTCACATATTCGACGGTGGCGTGCCAGAATACACAACTTTTGAAATTTCGCAAACATACCGTGTGAGACACATAGCTAATGGTTTCTCCGCGGACGCTGAAGATTAAACATGGCTGTTAATACAGCTGTTGAAAAACCCAGTCCACCAGGGACATTTGTTCTTATTTCACTGTTATTCTATCATATGTTCATGCCTCATAATTCTTTCATTTTCCCTTTTTTAAATCTGAACCCAAACGTCTCGGGGAGAAAAAAAAAGAGAAAAACGGAAAAAAAGAAACGGACAGAGGAAAATAACAGTGGATGTAACGATTAATGTTGCCCTCCCTGACCCCCCCTCCCTGGCCACCCCCCACCACCACCACCACCACCACCACACTCCCCCACCTTCCCACACACACTCCCCCACCCCAACCTCAAAAAAACCCTGTCTCGCTCAGCATGAGTGAAATAAATAAAAAGGATCGTCCATTAACTGTTTGAAACTTTAATTTGTGCGTTGACATACTAACATTCCTAATGTGGTTAGATATGCTTACATCATGACTATTCTCCCCCGCGGCCCCCGGCCCTCACACACTTGCCGAAGCGAAGCGATAACCTTTCTTTTCTACAAGTTCCAGAGTTTCTCCTCCTTCATTACGGCGCCATTAAGAGAGGAAGGAGCGGACGAGGACGAGGAAGAGGACGAGGGAGGGAAACGGAGGGGGGAGACATCTTTCAGCGTTCCCTCTCCCGCCTTTAATTTGACGTGCGTGTTGGCCTAATTGGGTCTCGAGTTGCTGATAAAGGACAATGAAATGAGACAATTGTCATTATTTACTCTGGCGATACTTAAATAAACACATCTGGCGCTACATCGCAGCGAGGGCTTTCAACAAACTGCTGATTGTCATTTTTTTTCCTTGTCTCTTAAAATTCGCTCCGCGTCTGATGTACAACAGCAGGCCCTTTTCAGACGGGCCAAGTCTCTCGCCGCGTAGCGTAGCGATACTTTAGATTTATCCAGGAAATGGCGGGCAGTTGGGAAAGCGAGTGTTGTGGTGAGCGAGTGACAGGCGTGATCCGTCTGAGATTGGGGCTGATTTGTCTCTGTGTAATTAGAGGTGTTTCTCTGACGAGCTGTGTTCGGCCGGCCCGTTCACTCTCTCTCTTACACACACACACACACACACACACACACATACACACACACACACACATACACACACTCACACACTGGGCGGGCGGGAAAAGCGCTGTCAGATGGCCTGCAGAAATCGGCCCTTTGATCGAGGTCGTCTGCACGCAGGAAAAGGCCAGTTGAGATAGACACAGATTACATGTAGGAGAGAGCATGAGTACAAGCGCAAGTGTGTGTGTAGGTGTGTGTGTGGAGTATGTGAGAGTTTGTCTGTGTGTGTGTGTGTGTGTGGAGTGTGTGAGAGTTTTTGTGTGTGTGTGTGTGTGTGTGTGTGTGTGTGTGTGTGTGTGTGTGTGTGTTTGCGTATGTGTTTCTGTGTGTGTGTGTGTGTTGTAAAACGGTCTCGAAACGGAATGCCATTTTGGCTGCCAATTTCAAACTAATGATTCTGTCTACAGTCCATAAATCGTTGTCTGGTTTGAGTGAAAATATAAGGTGTTGTATTTGGCACCAGCTCTTGGATGAGAAATCACCAGCAGGCCTCCCTGAGATCTCTTGTATGTTATTTTCTGCCTGAGATATTTCTGTTGTCGTTGTACACATACACAGACACATACACACTCTCTCTGGAGGATAAAAAAGCTTCTGAAGACATGAAATCATTTACTGAGAGGTATGTATTCCCATCTCCTCAATCCAAAGGACACCATATCATTGTCAATGCCAATTTGCGTCAGCTCACACAGATAGTGCTCGTGAAAAAAAAGAAAAGCAAGACAGAAAAAAGACAGTGAAGAAGAAGAGAAAAAAAACCCTTTCACGCTTCCATCTTTGATGTAGAGAATGAAAGCATTCTATCTTTAAAGTATAATTTCTCTCCTCTCCCGGCAGCGTGTTCAAAGGAAGCGAGGGTGTGTGGCTCTTAAAACCTATTAAAAACACAACGAGCCCTCGGCTCCTCTCCTCTCCTCTCCTGTCGTCTCCTCTCCTCTCATCTTCTCTCCTCTCCTCTCCTCTCCTCTCTGCTATGCTCCTCTCCTCTCCTCTCCGCTATGCTACACTCCTCTCCTCTCCTCTCCTCTCCTCTCGTCTCCTCTACTCTCCTCTCCGCTATGCTCCTCTCCTCTCCTCTTTGCTCTTCTTCTCTCCTGTCTTCTCCTCTCCTCTCCTCTCCTCTCTGTTCCTCTCCTCTCCTGTCCTCTCCTCTCCTCTTCTCTCCTATTCTCTCCTCTCCTTTCTTCTCTGTTCCTCTCCTCTCCTGTCGTCTCCTCTCCGCTCCGTTCCGCTCCTCGCGCACGCCTGAAGTAAAAGACCTTCTCCAGCTAAGCAGACTGACAGAGCGAGGCGTACCTTTTGAACTAAACTCAACCGGGAGCCACTGTGCTCACACAGGCACTTAACAGAATCCAAAACAATGTTTCTGTCACGTCCCCAAACACCCATGCTCTCCTCTCTCACCTCCCTCACCCAACCCCAACACCACCCCACCCCTTAACACCTCCACCACCACCACCACCTCTGCTACCTCCTCTACCTCCTCTACCTCCTCCACCTCCTCCCCATCTGCGTAAGTGATCCAGAGATATGTGGTGTGGCGATGGCTCCGTATAGCCTTACACGCAGACTGTAAATAATACCTGTTGTAATGGGTTATTAAAATATTACCCAAAAGCCTCCGCCGGGGCTGATAAAAAGGGAGCGCCATAGTTTCACATGAAGCATGCCCATAAAAAGCCAGACCCCACGGCAAATCAGCATGTTCTTGCCCCCTCCACCACCACCACCCCTCAACCCTCAACCACACACACACACACACACACACACACACACACCCTCACACACACAAAAAAACACTTTAAATCTTGGCTCTGGTCTTTAGGAAGTGAGAGAGTGTGATTTTCATTGTTAAACTCCCCAGAGACACAGTAAACATTTTTACACGTGCCAAGACAGGAAATCCCACCCCACTTTTGCCTTCTATCTGCATTCCTATTGGCCGGCTGTCAGACAGACGTTGACACACACTCAGGTATGTGTCTCCTGACACCTGCTCGTTGCCTTGTCACCGCTACAAAAAAAATATACCCTCTAACTCTGCCAGCGTTTAGCAATAACCATAATCACACTCCACAAATAGCTATTCTGCATACGTTTTTATGTGGTCCTCCTGTCCTATTTTACAGGCGACGGCATATATACAACATGTTTGCACTAAATTTATGCCAGAAACTCCCCCCGCCAGCCAGCCCCAGCCCCAGCCCCAACCCCCTCCCAGCCAGCCAAGCCAACCACCGCCAGCAGCAGCAGCACCACTCGAGAGCTGTCTCGTGATTCCACCATGCCATTAGTGGCACCCAGAGGAATACCTACCTATCGTAGCTCCCGCTCCTCCGTCCCTCTCCAGGCAGGAGGGGAGGAGGGAGGAGGAGGAGGGGAGGGAGGAGGAGGAGGAGGAGGAGAAGGGGAGGGGGTGTCTGTGTCTGTGCAGCAGCGCTGGCAAGGGAAAGGAGAGGGGCGGTGTAGAGGTGGAGAAGGAGGAGGGGGGTGGGCAGGGAGAGGGGCGGTGTAGAGGGGGGGCGGGGGTAGTGGGGGGTGGGGGGGGTGGGTTAGGGAGAGGGGCGGTGCGAACGCGTGCGGCAGGGGCCCCGAGTCTTACATCACCTGGGCTATAATAGGCCTGGATGTCAGGCTTCCTCTTCCCCCGCTCCCCTGCGGATTGCGGACGGCCGAGATTTATGTGTGCTGTCGCGGCCCGGCCCGCTATCTCGCCTTGTTAAAGTGAGCTGCATTGTCACAGAGCCCACTACATGGGGTGTGATTAGCCTACTGGGGGGAAGGGGGGGGGGGGTTGGTAGATGGAGGGTGGGGGGAGTGTGTGTATGTGTGTGTGTGTGTGTATGTGTGTGTGTCTGTGTGTTTGTGTGTAAGATGGGTTGGGGGATGTAGGGTGGGGGAGTGTGTGTGTGTGTGTGTGTGTGTGTGTGTGTATGTGTGTGTGTGTTTGTGTGTATGTGATGAGGTGGGTTGGGGGGTGGGGGTGGAGGAGGGTGGGGGGTGTCTGAGAAGTGTGAGAAGTGTTTCTGTGGTGATTGGACTGGGTTTTCTCTCTCTCTCTCCCCTCCCCTCCTCCTCCTCCCCCCACCTCCTCTCCTCCCCTCCTCCTGCCCCCCCCCTCCTTGTAGGCTGCCCGAGAGGGAGTATAGTATGGAGAGGGCAGCGGGGGGTGATAATTCCAGGCGGCGGCGGCGCGGGCTGGCGAGGCAATCAGGATGCATAGCTCTGCAGCTCCTCCTCCTCCTCCTCCTCCTCCTCGCTGAGCTGAGCTGAGCAGGGTCCCGCCGTGTACAGTGCAGCGCTGCAGTCCATGATGCAGAGCATAAAGGAGACCTGAGCCCTGGGGAAGATGGGCTTTCACGTGTGTGTGTGTGTGTGTGTGTGTGTGTGTGTGTGTGTGTGTGTGTGTGTATGTGTGTGCGTGTATGCATATGTGTGTGTGTATGTGTATGTGTTGAGGTTGTGTGTGCATGCGAGTGTCTGTGTAGGATTATATATATGTATATGTGTGTGTGTGTGTGTGTGTGTGTGTGTGTGTGTGTGTGTGTGGATGTGTGTATGTGTATGTGTTAGAGGTTGTGTGTGCATGCGAGTGTCTGTGTATGCATATATATATATATGTGTGTGTGTGTGTGTGTGTGTGTGTGTGTGTGTGTGTGTGTGTGCTTATGTGCGTGTGTGGATGGCCCCATGTGACCCTGGCATATGATGTGGGTTTTGGTTTCTGTTCATTAAAGAAACACAAGCTTCACAAAAGAGATGCTGTGAAATTAATTTACCCCCACCACCACACATAGGAGGGTTGGGTCGCTTTCCCCCAGTCTGAGTCGACACAAAGGGCTCACTAGCAGCAGCAATGGCTGTGTTCTCCTCACATGGCACAGACACTAGTGCTCAGTGGCTACAGTATGCGAACGATTATCAGATTTAGTCTGGATCAGTTAGAGCTTAAAAAAACAACAACGAAAAAAAAACACACATACACAAAAACCAAAACATGACCAGGCCTCTTTGCTTATCAGCTGGGCTTGGCTTTATCAGAACGAGATAAACAAGGGCTGAGGCGAAACTCTTTCGAAGGAGAAGGAGAGTGTTTGTTTGGCGAGGGAGCCAATCGCGGCAATGCGGAGAATTATTGACATAAGTCTTGGACTCGGAGATAAATCAGGGATTGGCCACGTTAAAGTGTAATGCGTGTTCGCTCGGCCACGGCGTGACTGACGTTATCTTTCGTTTTTTCTCTCTCCTCCTTTCCTAATTACCTTCTGCTCCGCTCTAATCTGTCGCCCTTCCCCGGCTTGTTTGCTCTCATCGGCAAAACAACATTAGCGAACGAGAGAGAGAGAGAAGGAGGAGTGGGGGAAAAAATGAACTTATCGGAGGTCACAGCTGTTTCTCGGGTCCATAGTTGTAGGAGGAGGGAACCGCACAAAGACCACACTGTAGTTTCGAATACACACCGCACAGGGAAAATGAGTGTATGTGGCGGGGCCTGATTTCATTTGATGCGGTTCGAGTGTTCGAGCTTTTTAAGACCGGTCCCCACCAGCAGACGTCAAACAAAGTAACGCTCAGCCAAAGTCAGCTGACGGACGGAGGAACGGAACGCATCGGACGTATGTTCCAGTCGACTACCATTCGGTGGTACGACTGCAATCAGGTCTGATCGTAACACACGAAACACGGAGGGGGGGCGGGGGTGGGGGGGGCGTAACTGATGGCCGACTCCGGGTGCTGCATCAGTGGCATTCCGTTGCCGCGGCTCTCTAATTACGGAATACCGAGACAGATGGAAAGCAGGAAGAGAGAAGAAAATACACTGTGAAAATATTTACGCTGAATTTATCATGGCAAATCACATTCACTTATTGCAACATACGAAGGAAAAAAATAAATAAAATGAAAATAAAAAACTCCACACACGGCCTGACCATATGTTGGATAGGGTAGCCAGGAAAGCATGAACCTTAAGGTGAACACTCTGGATTACATTCCCCCAGGTCCTTCTGTACCGAGTGTAGGAGGCCAGCAGAGCTAATGTATGCAGTAAACAAATGCAAGGATGGGAAACTCTTACACTGGGGCAACGACTGGCATCCTTTTTATTTCTCACTGGTGCTCCCTCCGCAAAGGTTGATTGAAGAAAGCCATTCATAATTCATAGTTGAATGGCAATGTCGTTCAATAATATGTCTTATGCACACAAACAAATGAAAGCTGCTCAAAATATTGATGACTTTGCCGACAAGGTCACTGAGTGTGAAGCTTCACAGGCCTCTTCTGATTGATTGCATTGCTTTTTCTTTTTTCTTCTTTTTCTTTTCATTTTTTTCTGGATGGGTAGCGGTTTGCTTTTTCAGCAAAATAGGTTTGGCCCATTCCTGGAAAATGGTATTTTATCATGATATAATAGCACCCAGTTTTGACTCTTTTTTTTTTCTAAACGAGCAGAGGTCATTTCTTCCAAATTAACTTATTTAAGTTGGCATGACACTTGAGGTTTTGAATGTCATCTCACCATTCTGAAAGGTGGTTTCCCTTTCTATCATAACATCCAAAATAAACCGCTCTCGTTTCCAACGATAAGTGACCGCCGTGGCCAAGATTAAGTGCAGGCCCTCGCAAAAATAATCAATCATTTTCTCCCCAAATGAAAGCAGTGAGCAGGGCGGAGGAGGAGGAGGAGGAGGAGGAGGAGGAGGGCTGAAGATGATGGCCCAAAGAAGTGCTCAGCATGTCCAATGTGTCAGACGAGACCGCACGGCGTTCCTGCTGTGTGGAGAGGAGAGGAGAGGGGATGAGAGGAGAGGAGATGAGAGGGGATGAGAGGAGAGGAGAGGAGAGGAGAGGGGATGAGAGAAGGGGAGAGGAGAGGAGAAAAGATTTGATGAGAGGAGAGGGATCATTTGATGAGAGAAGAGGGTGGCAGGGACAAAATAGGAGAGGAGAGGGTAGCAGAGAAGGGGGGGAGAGAGAGAGAGAAGAGGAGTGAGTTGTGGAAAGGAGATGTGAGACAGGGGGAGAAGAGGAGTGCAAAGAAAGGGTGATGAGCAGGAAAGAGAGGAGGAGAGGAGACAGAAGGAGAAAAAAATGAGCGGAAAGGAGGGGCAAGAGAGGAGAGGGGAACAAAAGGAGATTAGAGGAGTGGAGGGAAAAAGGGAGAGGAGAGGGTAGAAGAAGAGACGCTGTTCTACAGACAGGCCCAGTGTAGCATGTCTCTGGCTGTGGTTTTACTCTTCTAGGTGTTCAACTAAAAATAGCAGGTGTGTGTGTGTGTGTGTGTGTGTGTGGGAGGGGTCTGTGTGTGTGTGTGTGTGTGTGTGTGTGTGTGTGTGTGTGTGTGTGTGTGTGTGAGAGGGTTGTGTGTGTGGGAGGGGTGTGTGTGTGTGGGGTGGTGGTGGTGTGTGTGTGTGTGTGTGTGCGTGTGTGGTGGTGGTGGTGGTGGTGGATTGGTAGCACGGTAAGGGGTTTGGGCGGGAGGTATATCAGCTCACTACTTCCTCCTTGGACACCCTAGCCGGGCATGAGGGAATGGAAGGAGAGAGGGACAGAGAGAGAGAGAAAGAGAGAGGGAGGGAGACAGGGAGGGAAAGAGAGAGAGAGAGGGAGGAAGAGAGAGAGGGAAGGAAAGAAAGAGAGAGGAAGAGAGAGGGAGAACAAAGAGAGAGAGGGAGGGAAAGAGAGAGAAAGGGAAAAAGAGAGAAGGAGGGAGAGAGGGGCAGGGACAGAGAGAGGAAGAGAGAAAGGGGGAAAGAGAGAAGGAGGGAGAGAGGGGCAGGTCAGGGACAGAGAGAGGAAGAGAGAAAGGGGGAAAGAGAGAAGGAGGGAGAGAGGGGCAGGGACAGAGAGAGGAAAAGAGAAAGGGGGAAAGAGGGGGAGGGAGAGGAAGAGAGAAAGGGGGAGAGGGGGAAAGAGGGGGAGGGACAGAGAGAGGAAGAGAGAAAGGGAAAAAGAGAGAAGGAGGGAGAGAGGGGCAGAGAGAGGAAGAGAGAGAGGGGGAAAGAGGGGCAGGGAGAGGAAGAGAGAAAGGGGGAAAGAGGGGGAGGTCGTAGAAGAGGATGATGATGAGATGAGGACTCTAATGAGAGAGTGGTTGGTGGAGCGGTTAAGAAGAGGAGGAGGAGAGAGTGAGGAGAGAAGAGGAGGAGGAGAGAGTGAGAAGAGAAGAGGAGAGAAGAGGAGGAGGAGAGCGAGTGATGAGAGGAGAGGGAGAGGGAGAGGGAGAGAGGGAGAGGAGTGGAGAGGGAGAGGGAGAGGAGAGGAGGAGGAGAGCAAGTGATGAGAGGAGAGGAGTGGAGAGGGGAAGAAGAGAGAGAGTGAGGAGAGGAGTGGAGAGGAGAGGGAGAGGGAGAGAGAGTGATGAGAGGAGTGGAGAGGAGAGGGAGAGGGAGAGAGAGTGATGAGAGGAGTGGAGAGGAGAGGGAGAGAGGGAGATGTGTGGAGAGGGAGAGAGGGAGATGTGTGGAGAGGGGGCGATGTGAGATGTGTGGAGAGGGGCGATGTGTGTGCCCCGCCACTGGGTTGTAAAGAGGGCTGCTTTAATTAGCCCCAGGTGTGGCTCATTGATCCTGCCCAGCTGTGCTTCTCGCTCCCTCCCCTCCCCTCCCCTCCTCTCTCTCTCTCTCTCTCTCTCTCTCTCACTCTTTTTCTCTCTTTCTCTTTCTCTCCCTCCCCTCCCCTCTTGTCCTCTCTCTCCCTCTCACTCTCTTTCTCTCTCTCTCTCCCTCCCCTCCTCTCCCCTCCTCTCTCTCTCTCTCTCTCTCTTTCTCTCTCTTTCTCTCCCTCCCCTCCTCTCCCCTCCTCTCTCTCTCTTTCTCTCCCTCCCCTCCCCTCCTCTCTCTCCCTCTCACTCTCTTTCTCTCCCTCCCCTCCCCTCCTCTCTCTCTCTCTCTCTCTTTCTCTCTCTTTCTCTCCCTCCCCTCCTCTCTCTCTCTTTCTCTCCCTCCCCTCCCCTCCCCTCCTCTCTCTCCCTCTCACTCTCTTTCTCTCCCTCCCTTCCTCTCTCTCTCTCTCTCCCTCCTTCCCCTGTTCCCTCCCTCTCTCTTTCTCTCCTCTCCTCTTCTCACTCTCTCTTTCTTCTGTCTCTCCTTCTCTCTCTCTTTTGCTCTCTTTCTTTTCTCTCTCTCTGTTTGTCTTCCTCCCCTCTTTTCTCTCTCCCTTTTCTTTCTCTTCTTCTCCCACTCTTTCTCCTCTCCACTGTATCATCCCCTCAGCCACTGTCCTGGATCAGCTCATGCTGAAACTCAAGCTGGGAGAAAGACGTCGCTAAGCTAACACAGCGACAACACAGAATTCATCACGGCAACAGTAACGTACCATACAGGGGAGCAGAGGGTCTCCGAACGGCCCTGAGTTTCTGTTAGCAGTGCGCTGTGCTGGCAAGCATTCGAGCATTATGCTTAATAAACAATAAACAAAAAAAAAGGTGCAGGACACAGAATCCATTTGCTGGTTTTTCCCAAGACTAAGAGCCGGCCAGAGAAGATCCATGGGCATGACATCATACACTTTATCATCTCACAACACAACACCCCTTCCCCCAACACACACACACACACACACACACACACACACACACACACACACACACACACACACACACACACAGATACGCACACACAGGGACACAAACACACACACACATACACAGACACGCATACACAGGGACACGAACATACAAGGAGACACACACACATGCACACACACACATGCACGCACTCACTTACACACACACACACACATATACATAGACACATACAGACACAGGCACACATACATAGACACACACACAATGCTTTACCAGCCAACACTGCTCCTCGATCCAGAAAAAGCCGCTGTTCCCCCCGGAGGTACATGGGACGGGAGAGGAGAGCTGTGTGTGTGTGTGTGTGTGTGTGTGTGTGTGTGTGTGGTGGGGGTGATGGAGAGTTGGGGGTTTGGAGGTAAGATAGATGGGCGTAGTGTACGGCTTCATTTCACCACGGGGCCGAGTGAAGCCTGGTCCTGGGAGTCAGCGAGGCAAAGAGGACAGGAGAGGAGAGGAGAGAAAGAGAGGAGAAGAGGAGAGAGGAATAGAGAAGAGAGAAGGGGAAGGAGGGGAGAGGGAGAGGGAGAGGAGAGGAGGGGAGAGGAGACAAGGGCAGAGGAGAGAAGGAGAGAGGAGAAGAGAGGAGGGAAGAAGACAGAAGGGGAGAGGAGGGCAGAAAAGAAGGGCAGAAAAGAGAAGGGGAGAGGAGAGCAGAGCAGAGGAGAGAAGGTTGAGAGAAGCGGGAAGCAGAAAGGGGATGGGAGGAGAGGAGAGGAGGGAAAAAGAGGGGAGAAGAGAGAAGGAGAGGAGAGGAGAGGAGAGAAGGGGAGCGGAGAGGGGATGGGAGGGGAGAGGAGAGTGTCAGATAGTGGCCGTGCGGGCCAAACATCTGGCTCCTGTTACCCACTCCATCACACCGCCGAGGTGGCTTGGGGAGAGGCAGTGGGAGGGTCAGGTTACTGCAGCTGGGGGTGGGAGATGGGTGTGTGTGTGTGTGTGTGTGTGTGTGTGTGTGTGCGTATGCGTGGGAGATGGAGGTGTGTCTCTGTGTGGGTGGATGGATGGAAGAGGAAGGTGTGTGTCTGTGTGTTGCTGTGGGGGTTGTGTGTGTGGGTGGATATAAAAGTGTGTATGTGTGTGTGTGGGGGGTGGTTTGAATGAAGCTGTGTGTGTGTGTGTGGGAGATGGAGGTGTGTGTGTGTGTGTGGGTTGGGGAGTTGTGGTTGTGATGGAGCTGTGTGTGTGTGTGTGTGGGAGATGGAGGTGTGTGTGTGTGTGTGTGTGTGTGTGTGTGTGTGTGTGTGTGTGTGTCTGTGTGGAAGGAGTGCCTGGTGGCAGGAGGGAGCAACAGATCCCATGCAAAGCCCTGGCCACCCCAACATCAGCTACCTCCCCTTCCTCCCCTTCTCCCCTCCTCTCCTCTCCCCTCTCCTCCTCTCCCCCCACCCCCTTGTCAGCCTGATCCCTCCATCCTGAATCGCTCCATCCTCCATCACCCCGTCTTGCAGATGAACGGCTGGACGGATGTAATTCCAAGAAGAGGAATGAATGTCACAAAACACGTCATTACGCCTGGGAATCATTTGTGACAACTGCACCATTTCTCATTGTGTGTGTGTGTGTGTGTGTGTGTGAGTGAGTGAGTCACTGTGTAGAGAGAGGGGGTGTAGGATCAGTAGGATTAGGAGCGACTCTAACCAGATTATCATCTAGATTATCATCTGAAATTAGCTAACTGCGGCTCAGAGTTCAGCGTAGCACACAGCACACAGGGGACCGCTGGCAGCCGGTGCTGATGTAGAAAATGTATGAGGCCCATTTAAAGCACCTCAGCTTCAGGCCTGCGGAACCATAAATGCCAGAAACGTTCCCCGGGCCATAAAAATTGTCATAACATTTGAGTAAGACAGTGAATTGATCCCCCCTACGACCCCCCCCCACCCCTCACGCACACCCCTCCTCACCCCTCCTCACGCACACACACCACACACCCACCACTAGACCATATCATTTTGAATTACCAAATCTAAATCACCAGATGTCTTCCAATTAGTATCACATCAGAGGCGTTCACACACTGACAAAATACTGCGGCAGACGAGCTGTGTCGTAAATCAATAACACACACACACACACACACGAGGCCAGACGCATTGCATTGCTAATGCGCTAGCTAGCAGGCCAACACGCTAGCAGGCCAAACACTCTGTTTCCACAGTGCCGCTGATTAGCCGTGTACTTTCTCCCCTCCCAGACTCGTAAAAAAGGTTAGCGACGTCTAACTGTGCTTCACGGTGAGTGCATTAACATGCCTCCTTCAGTGCTGGCGTATAGACACACACACACACACACACACACACACACACACACACACACACACTGTGGCACGATAGTTCCCACCTTCCCCTTCGCCTGGAAGAAAACAGAAAAAACTAAAGAGAGAGGCGGCTCATTGCACCCATTAACCTCGCTCACTCAGCTGTCCAAACATTCGATCACGGGGCTCACACACTGCATTTATTCAGGCCGAGCAGCTTGGCGTGACTGACAGTTTATCTAATTTGCCTCTTATGGCCTCAGATGCAGATGCAGGCAGCTTTTGCCCCGAAGCATGAATGTGTGTTGTTCTCTGAACAAAATAAAAATGATGATCATTAATAATAATAACAATTAAAAAAA
>CM059288.1:6496544-6509044 GCA_030347295.1 Setipinna tenuifilis | reverse complement strand
TAGCCCTGGCTTTTAACACACTGATCGACAATTTTCTAATCAGGCCCTCTGGAGGGACGCCACATTTGGGCTCTGACCCTCAGGACCCCGTGGCTCTTTGGGGTGTTTTTTTGGAGGGGAAAGATGACTTACAGCTTGGAGTGTAGTGCGAGAAGAGCAATCAGGGAGATTATGTGTTATTTCCAAGGTTAAGAATCCACACATGGTCCTACATATGGCCAGAGTCCATGTGGCAGGCAGAGGTATTTAGCAGAATCATCCGAGCGTTTCATTAGCGTGACGTCAGAGCCTTTCACAGCCATCTCGCCTTACCCACTCGCAGGTAGTCAAGCGTTTACGAAATAAAACACAGACACACACACACACACACACATGCACACACACAGCACAGACACACACACACAACTCAGACACACACACACACATGCACAACACAGACACACGATACAGATACACACATACGCACACACACACACACACACACACTCTCTCTCTCTCACACACACACACACAACACTGACACACACACACACACACAGATGCACACACACACACACACACACACACACACACACATACTCAGGTCTTGGCCGAGTTAGCGCTGTGTGATGAATTTAAACTGAAAACTCCTTTGTTTGTCTGCGGACCCCTTTCGACCAAAAACAGCTCCAAATTTTCTTTTATCCCACAAGCAATTAAAGCTTTAAATGAGTTAGAGTTAGAGAGCCAGTTTTGCAGCTGGCCTGGTCAAACTGAAAGGATAATGTGTGCTAGTGTGGGTAGGGGTAGGAAGAATGTTCCCTATGTTGTGTGTTGGTGTCCAATATGTCTGCTGTCTGCATGATGTATCTGGTGTCCTGTAGTGGAGGCCTGTGATTGCGACTGAGCTGCAAGTCCAATTGCCTCGCGGGGACAATAAAGTTATCTACTACCACTAGCAGAGGCTCTTTCGGTAGCGCTAAAACTAAACGCTTCATTTGTCCAGACCAGGCACTCTTCAGCAATCTTCAGCAGGCTAGCTTCCCCCCTTTAGTGTGTTTACCGAAGGGAATATGAACACAAAGGCTAAAAAGCCTCCTTTTTTCGGTTGGTATTTGTGTGTGTTTGTCGGAAATTAGACTGGTGTGGCTGGCTGGCCACTTCCCCACCCGTCCCCAACAACACACACACACACACCTTCTCATAACACACACACCTTGTCATAACAGGTTGAACCGGCGTAACCCGGCAAATGTGAAATATTCAATCTTTTTGACAAGTCCTCTAATTAGGATGGCGAACACAAACACAGATAATAAGTGTGCTAAAATTGCTTTCAGATTATGGCTAATAATCATTGCCTACCAGTAATAAAACCATTGGTCATAACCGCCCGGATAGCCGAGTGTTTATTTAACGAGACTTGCCAAGCTAATTTATCTGAAATTAAACATAAGTGCAACCAGCTGTCTGTGTGGACTGACTTTAATTGAGGACAACAGGCCCCCCTATTCTCTTTCATCTCCTCGATTGTGTTGTGCAAATTCCACATAACTCAATCAATCCGTGTAACAATGGTTTTGGAACGGATTAACACCGAAATGGAATAAATACCGCAGGAAAGAACCTCTGCTGCAGGCTCCATCTGGGTGCGTTCCTGTTCCTGCTTGTATATAGTAGCAGGGGTTAGTTTGCGTTAATTTATGACATAGGACAGATGACATTTGCGTCCAGCGTGCGTCCCAGTTTCGTTACACAAGCCACTTTTTCACTCAGCTGCTGCTTGCATTTTGGTCTTGTTATTCCCTCTTGTCAGGGGAATTTAAAGCATGTTTACAATTAAAGATTTATGAAGGCACATAGGAGCGTGTTTGGGTTTTTTTTTTTTCAAGATCCAAATCAGGCCAAATGCTTCGGTGGTCAGCGTTGCTAAATTGCTCTAAATGACACGTACACTAGAAGGCCTTCTTGACCCTTCGAGCACATACGTTTCCCAACATGTGTGGTTTATTTAAGCCAGTTTCTCTCTTTTTCTCCACTCCCCCCTCGCTCCCTTCCACCCAACCACCCACCCCCCCACCACTTCTCCTCGCCTCTGCTCCATGAAATAGAGAAGAAAGAATTCAATCAATGCCATTTTGGGGGGATTTTGTGTGTTTAAACGAAGGCAGACTTTCATTTGGGCTGGAAATGAAGCGAGTGAAAGATATACTTGCATAATTAAACCCACCGTTCTCTCTCTCTCTCTCTTTCTCTCAGTCTCTCTCCCTCTCTCTGTCTCTCTCCCTCTTTGTCTCTCTCAGTCTCTCTCTCTCTCTCTATCTCTCTATCTCTCTCTCTCCCTCTCTCTCTCAGTCTCTCTCTCTCTCTTTCTCTCTCTCTTAGTCTCTCTCTTTCCCTCTCTCTCTCTCTAACTCTCTCTCTCTCTCTCAGTCTCTCTCTTTTTCAGTCTCTCTCTCTCTCTCTCTCTCTTGCTTGTTCTCTTTTCTCTCTCTCTCTCTCGTCGCGCTCATGATGCCTGACCTACAGCTGTTCAAATGGGGACGATATTAAATGACAAGGTGACTTCATGTCCACCAGGACACCTGAGACCTTGCCAGCCACGGGGGGGAACAGTGCAATCTATTCTCCTGAAGAGTGGACCGCCACAGGCAAGCAGTCACAGCCAGAGCCACACCCCTCCCACCCACTCTGTCTCACCAGACACACACATTCATACACCACACACACACACTTGTACATCACACACAAGCGCGCATGCGCAAGCACCCGTGTACAAGCACACACACACACACACACACACACACACACACATACACACACACACACACAGAATCTCAGAGGCATTAAGAGATATGTGTGCATGTATGCGTGTGTGTGTGTGTGTGTGTGTGTGTGTGTGTGTGTGTGTGTGTGTGTGTGTGTGTGTGTGTGTGCAAGTGTGTGTGAACATGTCTGTATGTCTATCTGTCTGTGTGTGTGTGTCTTGGTGTCTGTGTGTTTCAGAGTGTGCAGGCGTGTGTGGCATATGTGTGTCGTGTCCATAAAGTGTTCCTGTACGTAAGGACGGTGCACACACACATGTAGGCCTACAGTAAGCCTGTGTGTGTGTGTGTGTGTGTGTGTGGGTCTGTCTGCACACTGACACATGAGAGACAGACACAGAGAGACAGAGACTAGTGTTACTCCGGAAAATTACGCCATATCATGTTTCTAAAAACCCCCGAGGAATGTGCCCACTTAAGACCTTCCATCATAAAGGCCCTACGACTGTGTCATAAACGTGACATAACAGATGTCACCGGCGGGCGGTAATGTCTGCTGATGGCACGTTACAGCTAACGAGCTGACCTTGACACCTCTGGAGGAGCTCTATGACAGTTGTTAAACAGGTTCTAGTTTATTCCATTACCCTTCTGTCTCTCGGCAGCTTGTTCAACTTCCCAAAGAAAGTAATTGCTTTTTAAATGATGGAACCATCAAGGCCCTATGGTTACACAAACCTTGTGGCAGACGTGCCAACGAAACGCCTTACCGTGAATTTCAATAAATCAAGCTGTCTGCAGGGAAAATAAACTCTAATTCCGTTGTTCCTACTTAGCAAGAGATTGTGTACATGTCTTCATATAATATATCTAGACTTCCAGTTGACGGAGGAGAATTGATACCAAAACAGTGGTCCGTACGAGAAGTGATATCATAATAGCATAGAACACATATACAGCCGCAAAAGATGTGTTTCCTGAGTGATTGGCAGGAGTTTATCACACAAAATTTAATATGGCCATTTGCTTACGAAACAGATGCTTCAAGTAAAGAAAAAAAAGCAGCCATTTTTTAAATGTTCACCTAAATAAGGGGTTTAAATCCTATAATTTATGTGCACTCGAGGCTATGAACATGGCGGCTCTCTCTCTCCTTGTGCTGCATGTTTCAACACCTGCTGCTTTGCTTTCGTGACCCTTCATTTGCGTCCCGGATTGCTGTACGACAACACTCCATTTGAAGAGTGAAGAGGGTAGGTTATGCTTGAGCTGGTGAAAGCCTTCTGATAAATTGCGCCATTACTGTGTATGTCATCTGGTCGGCAGACAGTCGAGTCAGGTTTTTTTCTGTGTTTTGCTCCATATGTGCGGCCCGGTTTTAGCTTCTCAGCGCGCCAGGGGCTGTTTATAGCGCGGCTGCTAAACCGCCTTTGAGCCGGGGCTCGGAAACAACCCAGCCGCGGACACAAGGCCAAACAATCGCAACACAAATGACTTTAGCTTTTAAACATGCTGCCTCGCCGTGTCTAAATCACTTGGAACTTCCAACGACGAAGCTGCCCTGCCACGCACAAAGAAAGAAAGAAAGACAAAAGGCCCAATGCGACGCTTTCAGATAATGAAAAATTACGAAAACGCCATTTTTTTTTTCTGGCAAAAAACGTGGTTCCAATTTACGGCGAGCGGAGCTGAGTAGAGCAGAGCAGCCGGCGGCGTTGCGGCAGAATCCCAGCCTCCATCTGGTACTGTCATTAGCAGAGAGCCGTCACTCCTGAAACGGCACCCAGTGCAGACTAACGTCGGCCGCCATGTCTGTTTTTGTCCCTCTCTCACACTTTCGCCAGCTGAAAAAAAAAGGTAAAGCTACAGGTAAAGTGATCATCTCTTCAAAGAGATCACCTGCATGGATTCTTTTAGTTTGTCCAAGTGTGGTTTTGTGTGTGTGTGTGTGTGTGTGGGTTTGCGTGTGAACTCTATTTCAGTCAGCTTGTGAGGTGGAAACACAGGGTGGAATCAGAGCTCCATTAGTTTCGAGCCTCATGCCAGTTTCCTGCTGTCACCACCACCGTCCAACGTATAGCCGCAAACACACAGACACAGACAGACACACAGACACACAGACACACACACACACAGCCACACACACACACAAACAGACACACACAGACACACACACACACACACACACACACACACACACACACACACACACACACATAGACACAACACAGACACATTCACATTCACACAATACGGTTCAGATGGCAGCTAGTTGAGGAAACAAACTTGGCCACATTCTTCCAAACCAGGCCACACACACACACAAACACAGAGATGCCTTGAAGGTGACACCCAAGGTGTAAAATTTTAGCCTGGCTGTCGCACAAGCTTGTAGATGGAGCTTGGTCTGGCAAAGATCCCAAAGGCACGAAGTTCTCAGAGGCGGGATCAACAGGCGTCTATCAAATGCCTCTGTATACTACTGGGCAGAGTTACAACCAGTCAGACCACGGATTCCGATGACGTATGCATAGCATACCATTTTTCATTGGTGCCCGATTTCTTAGGCAAAGGAACAGCAGAGAATTGACAGGTTGGCCAGACTTTTGTTTATCACAGAATACCATAGAAATTCTATGTAGCATTAGAGGCAGTATGGGCGGGCTCAGGCTAGCGAAATCTGACTCTAGAGAGCATAGACATACCACATATTTCAACCATTCACAAAATCATGTGACCATTCAACCATGCACAAAATCATGTGCTATTTTGCACAAGTCTTCAACCAGCTAGTTTAGCCAGTTACACTTCATTCTACTGTCGCAATACTACATTATTTAAGTACAGTGTAACAAAGTTTGTAACAATATGTAACATTATGTATTTACACTCTACCATAGGGTTAGGTATAGGGTTAGTGTTAGGTATGTACAGTGTAAGTACATAATATTACATGTTGTCACACTAAAAAAGGAGCCATAAAATAAAGTGACTTGCTAATTTGCACTCAGGTAAAACCAGTAACATGCAACAGGCAAGACTTTTCCTCCCTAAAGCCAGGATTGCCCAACTGCACAAACCACACCCACACCCCAAAAACACAGAGACAAGGACAGGCGGGGAGATTGATAGAGAGAGAGAGAGAGAGAGGAGACGGGCGTTTGGTGAAAAGAATGAAAAGTGCAGCTCTGAAAAGAATGCGGACAAAAGCTTCAGCAAAAAAAAAAAGTCTCGGGCTTAACACACCAAAAGAGGAATGCGGCCAGGAAAGAGTGTGGGAGAGAACAGGACAAGAGATAAGTCAGCGTAGAATGCAGTGGGAAGTTTTTAAGAAAGTAAAGAAAGAAAGAAAGAATAAAAAGAAAGAAAGACAGAATAAAAAGAAAGAAAGAAAGAAATTGAAGAAGAAACAGAAGAAGAAGAAAACGAGACCCGAGACCCACCAACAACAACAACAGAAAAAAAAGAGCCTCCTGTGTCATTGTATTGGGTTTCCCCCCGGCGGGGAGTCCACAGCCAGGGCCCTGCCAGGGAGGGAGGGAGGGAGGGAGGAGGGCATTCCAGAGGGCTCTGCTCTGTCAGTGTTCATGGTCCACTGGTGCTGCTGACAGAGCAGGCTGGTGCTTGTGCCTCCGCTGGCGCCTGGCCGTCCAGCCCAGCGAATACCAACACTGGTCCTACCTCACTGCACCCACACCGGCCCGCCACTGCCACTGCACGGCCTCTCGCTCTCCTCTCGCTCTCGCACTGACTCCTCAATGGGCCGAATGGGGCGAGGGGGGGGGGATTTAGTCACGCGGGGATGCCTCATTGTGTCCCCCCCCACACACACCTCCCCCCACCTCACCTCCCGCAACTTCAAAAAAAAAAAGAAAGAAGAAAAAAAAATGGAGGTAGGGAAGGAGGTGTGTGGGGAGGGTGGGAGGTGAAAAAGAAAATTTAGGACAACAAAGACGGAGAGACACACACCACACACCACACACCACACACCCGTCCAGCGGAGAGGAGAGGAGAGGAGAGGAGAGGAGAGGAGAGAGAGAGGAGAGGAGAGAAGATAGATTGGCGAGGGCCGAAGGTCTGCGAACGATTAGCCCCCAGCCTCAAGGTCTGCTAAATGGCACTGGTATAATTTTGCCGCCGACCTTTCAACCCGGAGTGACAATGCGGTTATATTTAGCCAGGAGGCCAACGCGAGGCTTCAAAGGGAAATATCTGCTTTGCTCTCTTTGGGGGGAAAGTGTGTGTTGCACACACACACACACACACACACACACACACACACACACACACAGAGTCAAAGTTGTGTTCAAAGCCCAGAGCGAGTGAGCTGAGGAAGAAACAATCAGACAATTGTGCCATGGTTTACAGACCTCATTATTTTTCAAATGGAAACACATAAAAAAGCCTAGAAAACAATAGTCATTAAAATGTTAATATGGGCAAAATGTGTTAAACGGTGTTGAATCTTGTTTTTTAAAAGCTATTTCTTTATTCATTTTGTACCGAAAATATTGTATTTACCAACATTTATCCCCTCACTAAATCCCCTTGCTTTATCCGTTTTGGTGGCGAAATTGTTGTATTTACCAAGATTCATTGTCTCGAAATATATTTTAATGTGTGGTTTAATTGTGCAGTATAATTATGTTACATATTTCAAATGTGTTGTGTGTTGTATTTTGTGTGTATTTGAATGTGAGCATGTTGCCAGCCAGGCTTGAAATAGGTTTTTTACACATGGACAGCGTCCTGTGGCGATGTCTGTTTCTCAACTGGATGATCAGAAAAACATCAAAACATGCGCCACATTGCACTGTTGTGTCTGCAGTCTGCTGCATCCAGCTCAGCTCCTTCAAAATGCCTTCCATTTTCTCCATGTTGTTAAACTCAGAAAGACCTTCTTTCACATGAGTGCATGCAAAAAAATAATAAAATATATAAGAAAAAAAAAAGACAGAAAAAGTCCTCTTACTCTGAAGAGGCTGGGAAAAAGGAGTTCATCCACTGTGCAGTTCGAGGGCTAAATTGAAATGTTTGAAAATGTGGTGCAAATCACCTCTAATATGTTTAGTGTGTTTCTGGTTTCACTGACAGTTGTGTGGAAGGCATGGTGTTGACACAGGCCCGACAGACAGAGAGTGCCAATGGAAAGAGAGAACACCAAGACCAAGAAGTGTGTGCTTGCTTGGCACGTCCATCTACAGTCTCCATTGACCGAGAGCTTTAACCGGCAACATGACCGTGATGCACTCAACCAGAGTACACCCCCTCCCCACCCCCATCCCTATTCCCCTTCCTCTCCACCTACCTACCCCAGCTAGCTCACCCTTGGCGGTGGTGAGAGGGTGGGTTTCGGGGGCGAGGGGGCGAGGGGGTGACATCGCTCCATCTGGAATCCTCCGCTCCATACCTCCTCCTCTGCTCTTGGGACAGGTGCTGTTCCTGGGGGCGAACACGCTGTTACCGTGCCGACGACCTCGGAGAGGTCAGCTCACCTCTCCGCGCTTCAACGGCCCACAGACTCTGACACCAATTAAGGGCGAGCAATTATCCGTACACAGAAAAACCAGGTCTTGTAATGACCGGGAGAAAAAGTAGTGGGGGGGCATGGCGGGGGCTGGGGGTGGGCGGGGGGGGCGAGGGGGGGAAAAAAAGAAAAAGAAAACAGCCTGCTATGGAAATAAACGTTTTGTCAGTCAGTGACTGGGGGGGAGAAACACCAGGTTTGGCCCATGACACAGTTTCAGTCTGTTTTAGATGAGATGGGTCGAAGTTTCACTCTTTTTTTTTTTTTACTCCTCCTCCTCTTTTTTTCTTCTCCTCCTCCTATTTTTTTCAGTCCGAGCCTGAAACAGGAGGGTGTTGGAAAATGGCGGCCACAGTAGAGGTCCAGATGTGGCTCTGCGTTGGCCCTGACGTACCCCCTTACTGTAACGTACCCCCCCTCCCACTACCCCACTACCCCACACTGGAGATTAATAAACACCAAGAGGCTTTTGAAAGCTAATGTTTTATAAAAGGAGTGGAGAGATGGAAATTAAGTGAAGTCTTGGGGGTGGGGGGGGCAGGGGGCTGGGGGCACCAACCATGAAAGCATTCTGTGTCTGATTTAAGTCAAAGTACGGTTAATAGGAATCATACCATCGACTCCCATCACATATTTATGCCTGATGTATCACTACTGTATTTGAGCTCTTTTTCTGCCTCTCTCTCTTGCCCTCTTCCTCTCCCTCTTCCTCTCTCTCATTCTCTTTCTGTCTTCACCTCTTTCTATCAATCTCTCTCTCCCTTCCTCTTTCTCACTCTCTATATTGCTCTGTCTCACACTCTCTCTCTCTCTTCTGCTCTCTCTCTCTTTCACTGTGACTCTCTCTCTCTCTTTCTCCTTCTCTCTCTCTGTCTCTGCACTTTCTTTCTTGAAGGGATTTTCTCAGATGTTGTAGCAGCGCTGTTTTTAACCAGAACCACATGACCGGTGAGAAACTGTAAACTTTATGGAAAAGCTATTTGCTTGTGAAGGTCATGGCTGATCACACGCAGCCAGCCGGAAACAGAATATTTCAAAATATCTCCCAGCGGCTCCGATAACTGTCTTCAGCCTTCATCGCTATAAATTCTATGATAATTTTGTATACAGACAACATTTGCGGCCGTCCCTCACTCCCATCTCTCTCCCTCCCTCTCTCTCTCTCGCTCTCTCTGTCTGTCTTCCGTTCAATTTTCCTGGACCAAACATAATGGAAAAAATGTAGATGTATAAAAAATGCAAATGTAAATAGCCTTTGACTCCCTAAGTGAACTGGAGCAGCTGTGAGGGGTTTTCAACATGTGGTTTGCGTCTCTCGGACCCTTAATTGTGTGCCTACCAGTGCTTGTTTCTCTATGTCATAGCGCCTGGCAGCGCGGAGCAGCCAAAGACAAACTATACTTTACAAGAAAATAACGCAGAATAAATTTCTCCACAATCAATATTGTCTAAGCCCTACAACCCACCGCTCCCCCCTCCAACACGCACACACACCACACACAGACACAGACAGACACACACACACACACACACACACACACACACACACACACACACACACAGACACTCACACACACACAGCCTTTTCACCCCCTCATTCCCATACATTTCGCATGATATTTACCCAAATATGTATCTAGCTGGCGGTGCATCAGTCAGTCACTGTGGTGTATACAGTGGTTCAGAGACACGCACACACACACACACACACACACACACACACACACACACACATACACACACCTAGTGTGGTGTATCCAGCGGTTCAGAGGCACACAGACACACAGACACAAACACACACACAGACACACACACACACAAACACACACACTCCACTGTGGTGTATACAGCAGTTCAGAGACACACACACACACACACACACACACACACACACACACCCAGTGTGGTGTATCCAGCGGTTCAGAGGCACGCTGAGATGTGCATTAACCCCGTGACATGCGGAGTAAGCACATGCTCCCTGAGCCGGAACAAGTTCCCTCTCCGCCAGCATGAATATTTACACAGCCCACCCGCCCCCCACCACGCACGGCCCTGACTGATGTCAGACACAGAGAGAGAGAGTGTGTGTCTGTGTGTGTGTGTGAAAGTATGTGTGTGTGTGAGTGTGTGTACATATGTGTGTGTGTGTATATGTGTGTGTGTGTGTGTATGTGTGTGTGTGTGTGTGTGTGTGTGTGTGTGTGTGTGTTTGTGTGTGAGTCTGTGTGTGTGTTTGTGTGTGAGTCTGTGTGTGTGTGTGAGTGTGTGTACGTATGTGTGTGAGCATTTGTGAGTGTGCGTGTGTGCACATGTCTGTTTGTGTGTGAGTCTGGATGTGTGTGCGTGAGTGTGTGTGTGTGTGCATATGTGTGTACATGTGTGCTCCCGCGTCTGTGCGAGGAACGCTGTTGCTATAGCAACGATGAGCCCTGAGCACGAGCTACACAATGATGAGTGCCATTGTAAAGACCCCCCCCCCCAAGCATCCAGCACCCCCCATCGCCCCCCCCCCCCCCCCCCGGCCTCCCCCCCTCCCCCTTTTAGGGAGCACGCAGGTTGAGTCTTTTGCAGGAGGGAATACGATCCCACAGTCAGCCTGTAGAGCAGATCTTGAGCTCTTTTCAAAAGGACTGAATGATGCTGGTGTTTGGTTGAGAGACTGGTTATTTCTGCCTCTCTCTTGTTTACATACGTACATACATACATACATACATACATACATACATACATACACACACACACACACACACACACACACACACACACACACACAAAATCCACACACACAGACACACAGACACACAAACAAACTCTCTCTCTCTCCCTCTCTCCTTCTCTCTCTCTCTCTCTCTCTCTCTCTCTCTCTCTCCCCCTCTTTTGCTTGTGCAGAGCTGGGGTGGAATTACACTTTTTAAAAAATTGCCGGGCCGAACCTCATAAGCCGGAGTCATTTCTCACTGCGCGCGGCGAGCAGACGGAGCGTCTGAAAGCCTACCCTGTACTGGTGCGGCCGCCCGCCTCGGCAGAGATGAATGAAACATTGGCTGCACCACGACGCTTTGCAGCAGCTAAAAACACAGATAGAAAATGAGCCCGCAAATCAACAGGCCTGGATGAATACTCCACAAGGAGGCTTACACTCAAAAAAACAAAGACCCCCTGACACACACAAACAGTCTGAGTAATACACTGCAGGAGAAGGAGAAAGGGAGAGAGAAAAGAAAGAGAGAGAGTAAAGAAGAGAAATGAAGACTTCCTATTGTTCCTTCTCTGTGTAATTTATTCAGAAGTGGAAAGCGGAATATTCCCACAACTGAACTGTTGGAGAGAAAACAGACCATTAACTATATATGCGTGTGTGTGTGTGTGTGTGTGTGTGTGTGTGTGTGTGTGTGTGTGTGTGTGTGTGTATGTGTGTGTACGTGCTTGTGTGTGTGTGTGTGTGTGTGCGTGCGTGTGTGTGTGTGTGTATGTACGTGCTTGTGTGTGTGTGTGTACGTACGTGCTTGTGTGTGTGTGTGTGTGCGTGCATGTGTTTTCTTTCTCCTCTCTCTTAATGTACACTGTCCCAGTGCATTTCATCACTTATAGACCACGGCACTCCCTCCCTCCCAGACAGCATAGCAGAATGCATTTGAACTCCAACTTGACTTTGGCGAGAAAATCGCTTCAGTGAGGGAAACTGGGATCGACCTCTGACCCCCCAGTATGGATCAGCTATAGACAAAACTGTCCACTTAGCACGACCATGCTCAGGTAAGCGCCACAGACTTCCTGATCGCTGTTTCCTGTCTCTGATCTATACTTCCTGTGGCTGGGCAAGCGGAGGAAGGAAGACATGTGGCGGCTACCCCTCCTGTTTACTTGTTTGGGGACCGTTATTGAGCTACCTTTGTGGAGCGCACAGAAATCCATAACGTCCATAGCTGGGCAAATTGAAATGTCACAAGCCAGTCTTTTGTTTGTTTGCAAATGTCAAGGACTGTAGCTGTGAGGAGGAGAGTGGACAATATGGGGGTGCTGGGGGTGCTGGGGGGGGGGGGGTGGACTAGAGCCTCCCTTGCCCCCCTAACACACACACACACACACACACACACACACACACACACACACACAGACAGACACACACACACACACACACACACACACACACAGACAGACACACACACACACAGACAGACACACACACACACACACACACACACACAGACAGACACACACACACACAC
>CM059288.1:6479044-6491544 GCA_030347295.1 Setipinna tenuifilis | reverse complement strand
TGTTGGTGGCTGGCTCTTCTTACTTACTTACTTCTCTCTCTCAGGGAAAAGTTACCCAAGTCTGTGTTTCCCATTTAATGTTACTGAGAGAGACAGCGAGAGAGAGAGAGAGTGAGAGAGAGAGCGAGAGAGAGAGCAAGAGAGAGCAAGAGAGAGAGAGAGACAGAGAGAGAGAGAGAGCAAGAAAGAGAGCTGGTTCAATAGGCCAAGTACACAGTTGCCAAGTGCAGCAGTCACAGGAGCGGACAAGGTTAGCCGAAAATTAGGTCCGACCCGTACAGCAAATCTCCCCGTTTACGCACGCTTCATGTGAGAATGTGAAATTGTATAACGCACGGACATGAGCCTGAGCCTGAGCCTGAGCCTGCCTGCTGTGACTGATGGGTTCCAACACACACATCTGTCTGTGCAAGGGAGACTCCTGGGGAAGGTCTCCAAATGAGCCCCGTGGTCGTCCGGAAAGATGGAGGGAGGGAGGGAGGGAGAAGAGAAAAGGATGTTGGGGAGGGGGGCGGGGGTGGGGGGGTTAGGATGAGAGATGATGGAGAGAATGGGGAAAGACAGAGAGAAACTGAGGGAGGTAGATAGAGAGATAGAGTAAGAGAGAGAGAGAGAGATAGAGAGAGTGAGAGGGAAAGAGAGAGAGGGAGAGACTAGGGGAAGAGAGAGGATGAGATGGCTCGAATGGTGGAAAAGACACTAAAGGATGTGGACGGAAGGAAAGAGAGGGAGAGAATGCGGGGAGAGAGCGAGAGGATGAGAGATGATGGAGAGAATGGGGGAAAAAAGGAAGTAGACAGAAGGAGAGGGGGCAAGAGCGAGAGAGAGACAGAGGGAGAGAGAAAGAGACAGTGAAGGAGAGTGAAAGATAGCATGGGATTGGGCCAAAGAGATTTGGCCTTGGCTGGGGCTGGGGGCCATTTGGCAAGTGCTCTGGCCGCAGGAGGAGGTGGAGGAGGTGGTGGCGGTGGTGGTGGAGGAGGCAGAGGAGGAGGTGGCGGTGGTGGAGGAGATGGTGGTGGTGACGGAGGCGGCGGTAGCGGTGGTGGTGGAGGAGGAGGTGGCAGTGTAACGGCGATGCTGCTCTTTGTCACCGCACTCACGCCACAGCTAAGGCCGACAGCTGCTGATCTCAGCCCTGAACATGTGTACGGCACACAGGCAAATACACACACATACAGCACACAGGCAAATACACACACACACACACACACACACACACACAGCATAAGGCAAATACACACACACACACACACACACGCCATACAGGCAAATACATACACACACACACACAGACACACACACACACACACACACACACATATACGGTAAACACACAATCTGTCTCTCTCTCGCTCTCTCTCTCACACACACACACACACACACATGCACACACACACACACTCACACACCCATACGGCATGCAGGCAGCCTGGGCCCCAGATGCGGTCCCCTTCTGCTGCTCTCCCGCAGTAATGTGCTGTAACTTGGGGAGGGTGTGTGTGTGTGTGTGTGTGTGTGTGTGTGTGGGGGGGGGGGGGGGGGGGGGGGGGGGCATGTGGCCCTGTAGCTATAGTAGGTTTAAAGCTATAGGACGGGCTCTTTACCTTTATCTATACATTAACACACACACACAGCACACAGTTCACACACACAAATACATGCACATACATTGACACACATACTTGTGCACACACACATACAAACACACACATATTCACAGCCAAACACACACAGTGATGCATACATATACATTAACACAAATACATGCACACACACTCAGTGGTCACATGTCCTAACCTGGAAGACCGTCTGTCTTAGGGATTTAAACATCTCCATACAAGGATTTGCTGACTTTCGGACTAGAATCCATAGCCAAGGTTGAAATATGTTACATTCATTTTATGTTGGCAGTCCTGGTGCGTTGCATAGTTTGGCTTTTCTCGCTGCTACTGATTATGGGAAATTAGGGGGAAATTCCGCAGAAATGTTCTAATTGGAGATAAAGTGCATTACCTGCTAAATAGCTTGATGCCCAGCAACTCGCCCCCGCCTCCAACTCCCCCCCACCCCCCACCCCACCCCAATTTAAGGGGAACAAGCTTCTGGAACATTTTATTCCTCCAGGAAATAGAGTCCAATACAGTAAACCATCCTATTTCACACAGACTACATTCAAACTTTGCATGCCTTCCACACCCGGCCGAAACACAGCAGTTTTTATTACTGACCCCAATGTCCTGCAAAGTCCTGTCCAATATCCAGTTCACACACCGTAGGACCATCATCATTACTGTGCAACATCAATTAAGGTGCAATAATTCTGTATAATTAATGTAAAATATCACTGTATATAAAACCTCATTTATTACTTTTGCCTCAGAACTCTGCACCTGGTAAACTGCGCACCCCTTTCTTTTTTTATTACATGTGTAAACTGACAATAAAAGGCATTCTTTTCTATTCTACTGTATTGTCTATTATCTTTAGGCTTGTATATATTTGTTTTATGTTCTTATTTGTATATATTGCTGTACATTCAGAACCGATATTCTATTCTACTTCACTATTCTTCTCTACAGCTTCTTTACTGGGTGCATCTGTTGGCTGCACTGAACTGAATGACATCTCACTATACTTTACTGTATAGGGACAACATCTCACTATACTTTACTGTATAGGGACAATAAAGACTTGTGTTTCTACTTCTTCTACTTTGTTGTGTTCGGCTGTAAACGGGCCCCCAGTGAATCCTGACGGCACAACTCCAGACGATCTTTTTTTTTTTTTTTCACAATAAGCAACTCAATTTCTGCAAGCGTCTGTTTGTGTGCAAGAGTCTCATACATCAAAACCGTGGGATGCATACATGACATGTCGAGAGCGGAGCACACGCACACACACACACATGCGGCACTCCATGGGAAGGGAAAAAAAAAACACAGATATTTATTATTTATGAATGAGTAGTAATAGTCAGGTTGCCAAAAATTGTTTTGTGGAACGTCATCTGAAATTGAGTCCAGCTGCTTGTAGTCGAGTCAAAAAAAAAGAAAAAAAAAGCATTTGTGAGTGGTGTTAACCACAAACAGTCATAGAAGCGATAACAAATCGAGGAAAATGCAGATGTTGACCATTCCTCATACATAACACTGTGTATCAATAGGAGTCAGGAGTCAGATAACTCAATAGCATGATGTTGAATCATCTCGTAAAGGAGATCTAATTATTTTCACGGGTTTGGGGACGCCGGCAAGCGAAACAGGGGTATGAAGTCACTGGTCTCAAACCCAGTGCCTGCATCAATCCAGGAGGCAAGGTCACCTGTTCCACCCTTATCATCCCCCAGTAGACTTGGCTCATTGACTCCCTCCCTCGCTCTCCACCTCAAGCTGGTGTGTGTGTGTGTGTGTGTTTGTGTGGGTGGGGTGTGTGTGTGTGTGTGTGTGTGTGTGTGTGTGTTGTGGCTCATAATAGCTGCTGTGCATTACCCAGGTGAGTGCTACACTGCCCGCCCCCAACCCCCCCCCCCCTTTCCTGTAAAGCCCGTAGGGTGTCTTGAAAAGCACTTTATAAAATGTAGTGTGTGGTCTCTGTTTGAGGTTCCAGTTTTATTTCCCATGTTCATGTTAATGTCCATGTTCATGTTTTTAATGTTTGTTATGTGTGTGTGTGTGTATGTGTGTGTGTGTGTTTTCTGTGATCTGTTTGAATCAAATCACCAGCAACTTGCACAAGTTGCCTGGCAATAAAGTATTAAATCTTCAATCTTGAGTCAGTGTGTTGTTAATGTGTTAGCTGTTGATGGCATGCATATGCAGGTGGGCGGTGGGTTGACCTTAAGGGGGGCCAACACACAAGCTGTGCTGTAGATTGCTGTGAGCTGTAGTTCTCTGTGCACATCTGAGCAAGGTCTGTGTGCTTCACCTGCATACAGTTCTGTGCCAAACAGACGGCACATTGATGTGACAGCGCTCTTGTGTGGCAACAACACAGAATGTGATTGGTGGCATAGCTCTTGTGTGGCAACAACGCAGAATGTGATTGGTGGCCTGTTTGCTTTTCCACCAGCAACCTTCCAGCTTCCAACTTATCACACATTCCTGGCTGCACTTCAGAGACTTATGGTTTGTTTGTTTATGTGTTTGTTTGTTTGTTTTTTAAAATATCAGGGACATAATAATCATAAACAATTCGGACAAATGTGTGGTGAGTGGTGAGTGGTGAGGGTGTAGGGAGGGAGGCAGAGGGAGCTGAGCTGAGCTGACTCTGAGCTGAGATGAGAGTGAGTGCTAAGCCCACTCGGCAGCAGCAGCAGTGTGAGAGTGAGGCTGGCACATCTCCCAGGGCTCTCCAGTGGAGCGGATGCCCTCGCCTCGCCACGTCGGCCGTGACTGACGCCAGGGCAGATAGCGGGCACCTCCCATCAGGACGCGGTGCCACATCTGTCGAGAACACGGAGAGCGATTAGCCGCCGAGCGGGTGAATGATAGATGACCGTCGGGGATAAAGCTTTGCCACAGGGAGCCTGGCTCCTACCCATAATCCACCTGGCTGAGGGGCCGGTGTGTCGAGAGTGGGGTGGGGTGGGGGGGTGGGGTGGCTTGTGGTGGGGGCTAGAGGGTTGGTAGGGGGGGTGGGTTGTGGGGTGGAGTGGAGTGGGGTGGGGTGGGGTGGAGATTTGGGAGGGAGGGCGGGTTGTGGTGTGCATTGGAGTGGCGGGGGGCTGGAGGGTTGGCAGGAGAGGGGTGGCGGGTGAAGGGGGAGGAGGGGGTGGGGGTGGTGTGGGTTTAGAGCAAAGAGATTGTTGCCTGCGAACACCTTGGTGATTTATCCTCTGGCATAAAGGCATTTTCTCCTCCATCACCCAAAAGACCAAAGCCAGGGCCCTTTCAAAATGTCTGGCCGGCCGGCTGAATGGCCTGCCACTGAAAGGAAGATTAAATTAAATCTCTGAATGCCGAAAGCTTTAACCACATGATATAATGTGATCTGAGGCCCCAGGTTACTCTGTTAGGAGAATGGAATTATTCGCTCAGGGGTGATAATAAAATCTCTAAGTGCTGAATACCAAAAATGAGCTAATGGATATTGCTGTTGTCATTCATAGTGTTAATTTAGTCCCAGTGTGTTGAGTCACCACACAGCACAGCACAGCACAGCACAGCACGGGAGACCAGCACCAAAAGTATGCGAGAGACAGAAAAGATATGTGAAGAAAAAAATCTTTTTTTCTTTTGTTCAGAGATGTGATATTAATTTATTGTCATAAAAGTGAAAATGACTCAATAGATTTGGACTGCAGTCTTGTGGAGGGACAGATTGTGATCTTTTACAAAAACTCGTCATCGTCATCGTTTTGCTGCATGCCAAGTCATTGTGCATCAACCTCTCAAAGTGTTTCTGTATTGGTTTTTCTTTGATCTACAATGATAAACAAAGCAAAAACAAAACAAAAAACAAAATTCAACAAAAATGCAAGAATTTATACAAAATGTAATTTAAAAAGACAAACTATTTACACAAACAACTGCCAATACAAAATCTTGACTTTTATATTTTGTTTCATGAACAGGGCTCAAGTGAAATTCTGCTCTTAAAACCTTTCGCCGTATCCACATATATACATGTGTCATTTTTCTTAAAACCTTTTTTTTGCCAGATTTTATTTCAATCAAAATAATAAAGATCACAGAGAATGAGATGAGTCAATGCTTTCAAAACAAACAAAACAAAATCAATGTACAGAAAACACTGTTTTGGGTTCCACTCAGTGAGTTTGGATGGTTCTACGGGGACCTGTTCTCGATGACCCATGCGACCCCCTTTACTGCAGAAACGTTCTACCATCAGTGGTCGGTTCTCCCTGGGTATTTTCGGAGAGAGCACTTCGAAGCACACCGCCCTGGCAAACATCTCAAGAGGGCGCTAAACAAGAACCCACTTTAGCGTTACCGGCTCTGGAGCGAGCAAGCGAGCGGGAAAGCCGTCGTTTCTGCCCATCGGCCTTGCTGCGGCTACGCCGAGCGCGTAAGTAAGCTATCTACCCACGCTCCTCTCAGGGCCCCCACTCCACTAATTTACTGTCGGATCCCCCCCTCCAAAAACAACTCTAGCCGAGGACTCGCTCTCGCTCTCCCTCTTCGCCTGAGTCGTGCACGAGAGCACGAAATCCCGAAGCCTAGGAGCTGAAGTGGTTCGTGAAATTCAGATGAAAAGGATAACGTCTTAGTTACCTAGTAACCAGATGGTCATATTTAGGGCAAAACATGAAAAGTGGAAGGAAAAGGAAAAAAGAAAAAAAAAATTACTTCTTGGCAAAGAAACTTCCAACAACAGGCGTGTGATTTTTATCACAGGCGGTTGAGTGCTGAAGAAATTAAAATGATTAAATCAAATGTCTTTTTTCCTCTCTGTCATAAGCAGTTTGCTCATAAAATGAGGCCTTTTGAATGGGATTGTGGTTCTTGCAAGCCACGTCTGTCACAGATAAATGTGCTATTTTTCACAATTAACACTCAAAAGATAAGATGTCAGACTACTGTAATTTAATTTTTTCACTCTTTCCTCTGACGTCCTTTGTCTCGGAGACGTGCCAAACAACATTTTCTCCAACAATCCCTCAATGCCACAGTGCTTATATAGAAATCTGAGCATCTGTTGAAAAGTGTCATTTCTTTTTGTCTGCCAGGAAAGCGGTTCTACCCAGCAGGGGCTACTGGGTTTTAGCCACCGGGGATCCGAACGACCCCAAACGCTCTCTGAACCGAGCAAAACAGCGGCAGAGAAGGAGAATAATACTATCATCTATTATAAATACAACACAAACTTTTATCAAAAAGTATTCTTTGAAAAATAATCTTACATTTCCCACAGCTAGTAAATGTGAGCATACTAGGAAGTTATTTTTTGTCTTCCTCTTCCTCTTCTTCTTCTTCTTCTCCATCCTGCTGCTGAGGGGCTTTCTTGAGGAGGTGTGTTAGTCCTGCTTTTAAGGGGTTTGGCTGGGGCTGGGGTGGGCCGTGCGATGCGGTGAGACATGCCCTTTGATGAATGCTAATTTATGATGTCATCTGTCATAACGTTAATGAACGGCGCCCATTAAGCCTGCCAGAATCTCCAGCTCAGGCTACCCATCATGCCCCTGTCCCTGCTGGGGAGGGCAGGAGGGCCGCGGCCCGGGGGGTTGGGAGGGGGGTTGGGGGGGTGGTGTATGCTTGGGAACGACTGCAGCTCTACCAACACCCCCCATCAGCCCCACAACCCCACCACCACCACCACCACCTATGCTGCTGCGCTTGTCTGGGCTCGCATTCAGAAACACCTTGTGAAACGCAAGTCACTGACTCATAAATACCACAGTGGGTGGGGTGGAGAAGGAAGGTGGTGGGGGGGTGGTGTTGGTGGTGGTTGAAGTCTAGCCAAACCCAAAAAAAATAAAAGAAACCTGTACGGTTTTGTCTATGTGTGAGTGTGCATGTGTGTCTGTGTGTGAGGATTTGTTAAAACATCCACAGATACAATGGTAAACCCCTTTTGAACAATTACCAGTAAAAACAGAAAAAAACATCCAAAAACATTCAAGGAGCAACAACATGAGTGATGATGGTACAAAAAGAAATGAGAAGAGAGAAGTGAAATGTTCACAATTAGATATCGCATACTTAGAAAAAATAACCTAATACAACTTGTTTTTGTACTCTTGTCTTCTTCAAACTAACACTTTTGTGAGGAAAAAAGAGTGAGACCTTGAGAAACAGTAAGGCAACCACATCAGAGGGCGTGAGTAGGGTACAGATCATCTGCAGTCATCTCGCTGTGCCCTGAACCCTGAGCTAAGGGAGAGTCCATTTTAGTGACAGGGAGCCTGCAACATCACGGCTCCTTCCTTCGTCTGGGCAGAAAAAAAAGAGCCAGTCTCAGTCTCTCATCTTCCGTCTCATCTCTCTACTCCACACGGTTAGAGAATGCTCCAGGCTACTTTTTTGTTCATTGTCCATCCACTGTCCTTTTGTTTTGTTTTTGTCCTTTTTGCGTTTGTTTTCATTTCTTTTTCTTTCGTTTGTTTTCTTTTCTTTTTTTGAAATTCCGAAGAGCCGAACCCAGGAAGTGGTTTTGCTTTTTTTGTTCCAGGGGGTTTTGAGTGGCATACGATGGACCTCTGGTGACACTCTATGGCGTAACATTCCCCCTCACACCCCACCCCCCTCCCTCCCTGTACCCCCGTCCCCCCCAGTCCCCCCACCCTGCCCTCTCGACACACACCCTTCACCATCCATTACCACCTCCGCCACAAAACATCAACAAAGCAGAGAGCTGGGGTAAGAGACTTGAACTCCACCCTTTCGGTGGAGAAAGAAAGAAAAAACAAAACAAAACAAAAGATAAACTTTGTTATTTCAGAGTCCTTCTTTCTTTCTTTCTTTCTTTCTCTCCCTCCCTCTCTCTCTTTTATCTTATTCATTTCTCTTTCCTGCTTCTATTGTTCAGTTCAAAATTTACGGTGTCAAAGAGGGCCAAGTCTGTTAAAACAAAAACACGAACAAAAACACCAACAACAACAACAAAAGGAGCTACAAAAGTGGGGTTCACCAGAGGTCCTTGAGCAAACTTCAAAACAGCACACACGTCTTTACTCTCTTCCCCTCTTTCTCTCTCTTTCTCTCTCTCTCTCTCTTCTCTTCCTTCCTTGTTCTGTGTTTTTTTAAATGTCCATCAAAGTTCCATGCGTGTGTGTGAGGGGGTGACCTTCTCTGCCTAAACTGCTTCGCCTTCCTGCCCTCACATCTCCCACCCCTCCCACCCATACCCCCCCACAACACACGTGATCCTTCCTGGCCGCCTTAAACCCAGCGCCCCCACACCCACACCCCCCCCGCCCCCATCCCAGTGCTCGTCATCAGACCTTGTAGTAGATGTTGGCTGGGCTCTGGGGGGGCATCTCCTGCACAATGTAGACGGGGTGGCCGTAGTCCCCGCTCACCTTCTCGTAGTGCGGGCAGTAGTTGTTCTCTGTCCGTAGCGGGATGATGATGTCGCTGGGTTCCGAGCCGGCCCCGCCCCCCGGGCCCTTGGGGCTGGCGAGTGTGCTGAGCGTGAGGGCGGCGGGCCGCGGCTGGGGGGGCTTGCGGCCGCGCTTCCGCACCTTGATCAGGAGCACCACCAGGAAGATGATGAGGATGAGGAAGATGACGCAGCCCGCGCCGATGGCCGAGAAGACGGCCAGTTTGGAGCCCAGGAAACCGTCGCTGTTGCCGTCACCACCGCTGCCGCTACCACTGCTGCTGATGGTGCCACCGTCGTCACGGTTACCGCTGCGACCACCACCACCGCCGCCACCAACGCCACTACCACCACCGCCGCCACCGCCGCCACCGCCGCCACTGCCACCACCTCCACTGCTGCCAGTCTTGGGGATCTGGTTACCCGAGCCTGAGGACAGAGAGGGCAAATCAGGACATTTACCACGAGGCCTGTGACCACTAATGGACTAATGAAATAATGACTTATTTACATTGATTGATGTACAAGATCATATTCATTTCATTTTCATTTCATAATTGGTTAATCAATTTGAGCAGTTGAGAGAATTTTTTTTTTTTAAGATAAATGTTTCTTTAGTTTTCTATGACAGTAAACTTAATATCATTGAGCTGTGGACAAAACCAGATATTGGACAACCTCATCCTGACCTTTAAAAAAACACTGATGAAGGTTTTTGTTACAATTTCATTTCCTAGGCCAATCGATCAGTTGAGAAAATAATCAACAGATAAATCAACTTTAAAAAACAATAATTTGTGGCAGTCCTTGTCACATGCTAGCAGATGCATTTCCAGTTCTGAGGAAATTGGAATTATTCTTTCGGAACTGTTAATAATGTTGTATTTTGTGCATGTGACAATGGGCACACAACATGGAACAAATACTTTTCTTCAGGGAAGGGAAGTTGCTTAAAATGTAATTAATTTAGCAATACTGCTAGCATTATTAGCTAAAACTATTTTAGCACTACTGTTAGCACTTTTAGCTTAACCTATTTTAGCACTACTGTTAGTAAATGTATCTCTGGCACAAGATAAACTTGTATGTGCCCTGTATGGACATTCACTGAATGCGAATGAATAAAAAAAACTGCATTGGGATCATTACTTTGTTTTTGCTGAGAGTTCCCAGTAAAGCAATAAATGTCTGTATCATTCGTAATTCGTTATTTCTCTGACACTGAGCCCCCTTGGCCAGGGAAACAATAGGAGACCACTGGACTACAGCCCTTGACTCATTAGGTCAGTCAGCATACCGTCACGGCGCCTGATATATGACAAACTCTCACGGCTTTTGAGGGAGAGGAAGAAAATTGATCTTTCTGGAAAAAATACGAGGCAGCGATATGTTTTGACGTGCAATAAAACCCTGTCAGGGGCGATGTATGGAGGCTAATGTATCTATTTTGCTGGATGCCTGCAGAGGTTGGAAGGAGGTTCTCAGAAGAGGTGCTCTAAGCACTTGCCTGTCTGTCTGTCTAGTCCAATGTTCAGCCTCTCAAACAGGGCAGAACCAGAGAGGGAGGAAAATAGGACTACATTACAAACCAAAATGTTAAATAAGACAAAAACACAAAAAGGCTTGGAATAGAATGAATCTGCAGGGAAGGAAGATCTCACTCTCCCTCCCTCCCTCCCTCCCTCCTTTTCTCTCTCACCCTCTCTTTCACTCCCTCTCTGTCTCTGTCTCTCCCCCTCTCTTCTCCATTGCACATCTGATTTTGTTTTATCCTCTTTTCTGGCCCTCGGCCTAGATGGACAGAGCCTTGACAAAAAAATGACTACTCCAGTGACTGAAATGTGAGCGGAGGAGAAAAATGTTGTTTTTTTTTGCAATACAGTCTGAGAAGAGAGCGGGGATGCCAGAATTTCCCTCTTTCTCTCTCTCTCTCTCTCTCTTTATCCCACTCATCTTCCTCTCCCTCCCTCCCACCCTCCGTTCTTCTCTCCCTTCATCTTTGCCTCCGTCCATGTCTTTCCATCAGCCTTGCCCCCCACACAAACACACACACCCACACAAACACACACATGCACACACACGCATGTACGCACACACACACACACAGTTCATATACACACACACACACACACACACACACACACACACACACACACACACACACACACTCTCACACACACAAACTCACACACACGCGCACACCCACACACACACACACACACACACACACACACACACACACACACACACAGGGCTCGGCATGGGGAGTTGAATGGCCTCCCATGGCTGCAGCTCTGATGGTATCTGCTTGGATCTGGGGGCCGTGCTGAAAGACCCCGCAGGACAGGAGGGCCTTGGAAGTGTCTGTGTGTGAGAACGGACGTGTGTATCTGGGTGTGCACGTATGTATGTATGTGTGTGTGTGTGTGTGTATGTGTGTGTGAATGGACGTGTGTATCTGGGTCTGCATGTATGTATGTGTGTGTGTGTGTGTGTATGTGTGTGTGAATGGACGTGTGTATCTGGGTCTGCATGTATGTATGTGCGTGTGTGTGTGTATATGTGTGTCTGTGTGTGTGAATGGACGTGTGTATCTGGGTGTGCACGTATGCATGTGGGCGTATGTAAGTGTGTGTGTGTGTGTATGCGTGTGTGTGTGTGTGCCTGTGTGTGTGTGTTAGTTTTTGTGTGCGTGAATGTATGTGTGTGGCTGGGAGTGCATGTATGTATGTGCATGTATGTATGTGGGCGTATGTGTGTATGTGTGTGTGTGTTTCTGTGTGTGTGAATGTATGTGTGTATCTATGTGTGCATGCATGTATGTGGTTGTATGTAAGTGTATGTATGTGTGTGTGTTTCTGTGTATGTGAATGTATGCATGTATCTGTGTGTGCATGTATGTATGTGGGCATATGTAAGTGTGTGTGTGTGCACATAAGTGTGTGTATGTGCACGTACGTGCACATGTGCATGTATGTGTGTGTGTGTGTGTGTGTGTGTGCCAGTCCTCTCACCAGTGTTGCCTGTGTCTGCTGGTCCATCTGTGTCTCTGCTGGCTGGACTGGACTCTCTGCCTGCCTCCAGCCCTGGGGAGGCCGTCACCACTGGGTCCGGCAGGATAGCGTTGGGGTCTGCCAGCACAACACACACACACACACACATCAACACATTTTACCAGCAAACACACACTTAAACACTTGGGTAATGACAGAGAGAGAGGGGAAGTGGGAAAGAGAGTGGCAGACAGAGAGAGAGAGTGAGAGAAATGGAGAGGGAGGGCAAAAAAAGAGAGAAGGAAAAAGAGTGTGTCAGACTGATGCAGACAACTCTCTCTGCCCACCCCCCTTCTCTCTCTCTCTCTCTGCGTATATGTGTGTGTGTGAGTGTAAAACAGAGAGGAAGAGAAAGAAGAAAGAGCGTCTGGCTGAAGGGAAGGGAGGGAAGGGAAGGGAGTGATGAGGAGAGAAAAAGGGGAAAAGCAGAGAAACGGAGAGAGA
>CM059288.1:6466544-6469044 GCA_030347295.1 Setipinna tenuifilis | reverse complement strand
CGAGGGGGGCGGAGATGGACTGTTTATACGCTGTCACGTCTGGCTTCACACAGCGATGAAGTCACAGACAGCAGAGCACAATTGGCAGTCTATTCCGAGGCGGGGAAAATTACCTGGAGTGAGAGCGCATTACTGAGCGACTGACTGCGTGTGTGTGTGTGTGTGTGTGTGTGTGTGTGTGTGTGTGTGTGTGTGTGTGTGAGCAGAGGCCTCCTGATATGCACGCCAGGACACACACACACACACACTCGCCCACGGACAAACACAAGCCCTCACACACATGCATACACACACACAGACTCACGCATGCCTGCACACACACACACACACAAACACACACTCACACAGAAACGCACTCTGTGACTCACCCATGCATACACACATGCACGCACAGACACATGCACGCACAGACACACACTCACACACACACGCACACACACAAACACGAACCTGCTGCTTTAAATGTTTTCCCTTAGACTTGCACAAAAACAAATAAAAAAAGCCAGCGTGAGAAACAAGCCATCCATTCTGATCTCCACTGCTAGTGTTTCCTTTTTCCCTACTTCTCATCCATCTTCCCACATTCACCCTCTCTTCCTCTCCTCCTTTCTTCTCTTTCTTGTCCTCCCGCCCTCTCTCCCTCCCTCTGTCGCTCAGTGTGGCTAAAGGCCTGTCCACTCCGCTCAGCCATCAGGATTTAAGATGTGACCGGTGTGGATGTGGAGAGAGAGAGAGAGAGAGAGAGAGAGAGAAGAGAGAGAGAGAGAGCAACGATGAGAGAGAGAGAGGGACAGAGGGGCAGCAGGAGAGAGGGACAGCAGGGGAGAGAGATGTGGAGAGGTTGAGAAAAAGAGAGGGAGAGAGAGATGCAAAGAGAGAGAGAGAGATGCAGAGAGACAGACAGAGAGACAGAGAGAGACAGAGAGAGAGGGAGGGAGAGCGAAAGAGGGAGGGAGGGAGGGAGAGAGAGATGCGGAGAGACAGACAGAGAGGTGGTCATCTAATTAGAGCAGACCACCATGAGTCAGGGCCCCGCTGAGGAGGAGGGCAATGAGAGGAGGAGGCTAAGCAGGAGGGATACAACTGCAGTGCTGGGCTAGCTACACACACACACACACACACACACACACACACACACACACACACACACACACACATACACACACACACACACGTGCTGGCGCACAGACACAGATAGACACACACACACACACACACACACACAAACACGTGCGTGGGCACACACGCACACACACAAATGCAGAGACATACATTTTCCTGTGCCACCACCCACACACACACAAATAACCACACACTGAGTTCTGCATACACTCATGCAGACACACCCCCAGACACGCAGACACAGACAAACACACAGACACACACACTTTCATACACCGAACTCACACATAGTTTTAGACATAACACACACAGAAGTAGCGAGACACACACCCAAGAACTAACACACATATGCACACACACACACACAGACACACTCGCTAAGCGATTGCTGTTCCGATCTCATCTATTTATATATTTATTTATTTATTTATTTTCGTTTTTTTTTTTTCCCTCTCCATCCTCCTCTTTTCTTCTCTTCCATCCTCCACCGCTCCACATCATCTCCCTCCCTCCACTTTGAGGATTTGAGCGTTGAGGCAGAGGAAGGTTAGCGGCCGCTCGAGAAGATGCGATGTGCCCCTCTTTGAAGATGAAGCGCGAAAGCCTCCCAGCATTAATCGCTCTAATACAGTGTCAAGCTCCGAGTTTTATTTCCCTCGTAGGGATCCTAACTCCTCTCTCCAGAGCTGCTTTTCCGTTCCACGCCGGGCCTTCTATAAATATCCCCCTCCCCTCTCTCTCTCTCTCTCTCTTTATCCTCTCTCTCTCTTTCTCTCTCCTCTCAGCCAGTTTAGCTGGAGTTACAGCGGCTAATGTGTAGCCATTACCTTTCACTGCAATAACACTATTGCGCGATTAATTATTAAAAGGCCGGCCTGCTTAATTAAATTGACGACAAAACTGATGGCAGATGTCGAGCCAGAAATAAAACAAAAGATCCAAGGAAGCACACACACCGTTCATCATAAAGAAAAGAAAACGGCACATCTTAATGCTATGAATAACGTAATGATGGAGACACCATTGACTGTATATAAGATACAGTCTCTGGGAGAGACCATCGTATCTGCTATCCCTAAGCCCTACCCCAATAACACAGCCCTCGATAACAGAATATCACTGGCTAAGTCCCAGGCAAAAAGCCGAGTGGTGGTATTTGTTGGTGAAACAGGGCTGTGGTTGTGGCTTTAATTAGTCTGTATGGGAAAATAAATGGGTCTCTGTTGTGCTGTCCCCTGAGGTATTCATCCGCCCAGCCTCGTAACAAATGAGCTGCACTGCTTGTGGCCAGGGGTTAATGCTAATAGCTCCAAAAAGCCAAGGCCTGTAACTTTCATTTGTAACCCGAACACCTCTCCCTCTGTCTCTCTTTCTCTCT
>CM059288.1:6454044-6459044 GCA_030347295.1 Setipinna tenuifilis | reverse complement strand
TAGCAAATGAAGTGAGCAGAAAGAGAATGAACTGATGTTCTGCTTGGGTTGAGGGCAAAATTAGAACGCATTCCCCCAAGTTTTATTGTCTTGTGGAGGGGTGGGGTGGGGTGGGGTGAAGGGGGTGTGTGTTGGCCAGTGTGTGAAGTAGTGTGTGTGTGTGTGTGTGTGCGCGCGTTTGTGTATGTGTATGTGTATTTGTGTGTATATGTATGTGTGTGTATGCGTGTGTGTGCATTTGTATGTGTGTGTACATGTGTATGTCTATGTGTGTGCATGTGTGTGTGTGACTCTGGGCAAAAGCTAATGAAAGCAATGCCTAAGTCTGAGGAGACCACATGAAGTTCAGAGGCTATCTCCCCACATAGTGATCTCTCTAACAGCCTCTCACTCCTCTACAAAGGCACTGTGAGCCTCTAACATCCTCTCTCTCCTCTACAGAGGCAGTATAGAGGCTGCTGCAGAGATGCGGAAAGCAACAGAGGCAGGCAAGGAGGAAGGAAGGACGGAAGGAAATGTGTGTGTGTGTGTGTGTGTGTGTGTGTGTGTGTGTGTATGTGTGTGTGTGTGTGTGTGTGTGTGTGTATGGATGCATATATGTGTGTGTGTGTGTGTGTGTGTGTGTGTGTGTGTGTGCGTGTGTGTGTGTGTGTGTTTGTGTGTGTGTGTTCGTGTATGTGTGTGTGTGTATGGATGCATATATATGTGAATGTGTGTGTGTGTGTGTGTGGGCAGGAGCAGGGCACCAGCTGTGCTGAGGAGATGGAAGACACTTCACCTTCCTGTGGTCAAAGAGGGCCCATCAGCACAGAGAGAGAGAGAGAGAGGGGGGGGGGGGGAGAGAGAAAAAAGGGAGCAGGGGGGCAGAGAGAGGGAGAGGCAGAGAGAAAGAGAGGCAGAGAGAGAGAGAGGGAGAGAGGGGGAGAGAGAGGGAGAGGGAGAGGGAGGCAGAGAGAAAGAGAGGCAGAGAGAGGGGCTGAGGGGAGAGGGAATGGGCAGCCAAAAACACTCCATTCCTGCATTCACAGGGAGACAGGAAGGTGTCAGAGAAAGATGGACTGATAGCAAATAAAATATGGGGAGAGAGAGAAAGATAGAATGTGGAAATGGGAAAAAAAGAGATGGACAGATAGCAACAGATAGAGAGCGAGAGATGGGGTAGAGGGAAGGAGAGAGAGAAAGACTACAAGATAGAGAGGTAAAAGGAGGAGGAGAGAGACAGATGATATACATAAACAGATAAGGGGATAAAGAGAGAGAGAGAGGAAGAGAAAAATGGGGAAGAGTAATGACAGAAAGAGAGAGAGACAAAGAGGCGGAACGGAGGAAGAGAGACAGGTAATATACATAGACAGATGAGGAGATAGAGAGAGGGGAAGAGAGAAGAGAGAAAAGGTGGAAAGAGAGAGACAGAGAGAGAGAAAAAGAGAAGGAACAGAGGAGGAGAAATGCAAAAATATACATAGACAGATAAGGAGATAGACAGAGAACAAGGGAACGAGAGGAAGCAAAAAGGGGGAAAGGAAAGAGACTGAGAGAGAGAGAGAGAGAGGGACAGAGAGAAAGAGAAAGGGAAAAAGAGGAGGGGAGGGTGAGACAGAGCAAGGGAGGGGGTGGTGGAGGAGGGGATGGGGAGGCCAAAGCATCATTCCCCGATCTGGCGCGGGGAGCGTGTTGCTTTTGGAGACATCTGTGTTATCTTGGCTACCGTGGAGTGCTCGATATTTGTAGGCGAATGGGGGCGAATGGGGCTTAATTGGCTGTGATAGCTAACACATGGGAAGCCACCGAGAGCGAGAGAGGAGCGAGAGGAGCGCTCAGCGGGGGGGCGGGGGGCGGGGGGGGTCTCGCCCAAACGCACGGACGACGCTAATTTCTGCCGATAAATCAGCCTCTCGCACCCGAGGAGCCGTTGCCACCGAAGAAAAGGGATATGCAGAGGAGAAATGGGAGACAAAGAGAGAGAGAGAGGGGGATAGAGAGGAAGAGAGAGACACATAGAAAGAGTGTGTGTGAGAGAGCGAGATCAAGAGAGAGAGTGACAGAGAGAGAAAGATAGAGAGAGAGTGTGTGTGTGAGAGAGAGAGAGAGAGAGAGATCGAGAGAAAGAGTGTGTGAGAGAGAAAGAGAAGCTCATTCAAGAGCCTTGCAGGAAAAGTACAGGAAGAGCAAATGAGAGAGAACGGGAAACAGAGAGAGAGAAGGAAAGAAAGAAATACAGAAAGAAAAAAAAAAAGAAAGAGAGCCAGAGAGAGAGAAATGGAGAGAGAAAGAGACTCTGACTGCCCATGAACCACAGTTCCATAATAACATGGAAAATCCAATACGATAAGATATCCCATGACCAAACACTAACACGCTTTAATGGCCTTACGTTACCTTCCAAAATTGTGCTTGGAACTAGCGACTGGGCCCACCATTACTGCACTATTTACACTGTAAATAACTACGGCCGAGGATAGAGGATAACTTCATTCTTCCTGAGACGCAACGGAAAAAGCTGTGCGAAACCTCCATTCGTCTCCATGTAAATTGGTTCATTAGGGCTACCTGGTGTGTGTGAGTGTGTGTGTGTGTGTGTGTGTGTGTGTGCCGTGTCGTTATGGGGGGGGTGGCTGTCCCAGCAGCTCTCCGGCGGGGGCGTAACACACACACACACACACACACACACACACACACACACACACACACACACACACACACTCCATTATAAAAAAGGGTGTCACGCCGCCGCTCTCCATCGCTGGAGGAAACGATGGCAAAGCAATTAACCCCGCCGAAACAACGCCACGCCACACCGCTCCACGCCGGCAAGCCCAGCACAGCGGCCCAGCACAGCGGCCCAGCACAGCACAGAACAGCACAGTGCAGCCCAGCACAGCACAGCCCAACTCAGCCTCCATTACCTGCAGTCACATGGGAACTATCACCGAGCCATTACACTGGCCAAAACTGCTTTTAGAAATGTTCTTTTTCACACACACGCACAAGCATGCATCCACACACACAGACACACACACAGACATGTGCACACACACAGACACACACACACATACATACACATACAAACATGCATAGACACACACACACACACATGCATAGACACACATATTTTGTTCATTTTTCATACACACACACACACACACACACACACACACACACACACACACACACACACACACACACACACCCACACATGCATATACACACTTACTCACACTACTATGCACTTATGCACACAGAGTTATATTACTGTAACACGAATGAGCTAGCGTGCGTATGCCAATGGACCAACACCCATAGCCTAATGCCCTAATGCACGCACACTGGCAGATACACATGTGAACTTACACACCTGAGTGGGCCTTTGCATGCCATCCCACACACACACACACACACACACACACAGACACACACACTTGACACCAGCCTGTCTCTCTTAGTCTCTCTCAGTCTGTCTGTCGCTCTGTCTCTCGCTCTCTCTCTCACATACGCACACACACATACCCACACACACACACACACACACACACACACACACACACACACACACACACACACGCACACACACACATGCACACTCACACACACACACACACACACACAACACACACACACACAGACAAACTCCAAGTTCCATAAATGGCGTAGCTGAACAGTAGTCTCTCTGTTGAGTGGGATAGGGCCACATGTTCTTGAAAACATGTAATTATATGGCTTTCATTTTCACACTTAAGTGTTATGGATGTGAAAAACAGTTGTGGCGTAAGTGGCCTTGCGGGTATGCGAAGCTTGGCAGACATGTGCGCCCAACTGGGAGGAAAAGAAATGAATCCTGTAAAAATGGCCTCCGTTAGGGGAAAAATCAGATCAAAATTCTGTGTCCTACTACTCTCCAAAAGCAAGCCTTGGGCATAATGTTAGTTTCTCTGAGTCTCTGAGTTCCCCTCTTTCTGAGTGTGTGTTAGTGTAGTCTGAGTGTGTGTGGGTGCGTCTGTGTGTGTGTGTGTGCGTGCGTGTGTGTGTATATGTGTGTCTGTGTGTGTTTCTGTGTGCGTGCATAAGATGAATGTGTGTGTGTGTGTGTGTGTGTGTGTGTGTGTGTGTGTGTGTGTGTGTGTGTGTGTGTGTGCGCATAAGGGAGTGTATGTGTGTGTGTGTCAGTGTCTGTGTGTATCAATAAGCGCTTGTGTGTGTGTGTGTGTGTGTGTGTGTGTGCAAAAGGGAGTGTGTGTGTGAGCGTCTGTGTGTGTCAGTGAGTGCTTGTTTATGTGTGTGTGTGTGTGTGTGTGTGTGAGCGCCTGTGTGTGTGTGTGTGTGTGTGCACAGAAGGGAGTGTGTGTCAGTATCTGTGTGTGTTTCAGTAAGCGCTTGTGTGTGTGTGTGTGTGTGCTCGCAACACTGGCTGAGCGCATCTCCAAAGTATCTGCAGTGACCTTTTCAAAAGCAGACTCCTGACTTCCTCCGTGATGACTACGTCGAGTCAACAGACTGCCGGAGGAAAAAAAGAAGAACAGAGAGAAAAAAAGAGAGAGAGAAATAGAAAGAGAGAAAGAGAAAAAGAGAGAAAAAAATCCCCAGCAACAAAGTACATTAACCTCTGCACCAATCTATGGACCAGATGAGGATTAATGTTAAAGTCCGGCGTGCGCGACTCAGAATAAAACCCATTATAGGACTTCAATTATGCCATCTCCCTTCTGTCAGACACGTGTGGCCAGCCCACGTCCCCTCGCTCTCTCCCTCTCCCTCTGCTCTCTATCCCTCCGCTCCCTCCTCTCCTCTCCTCTCTCCGCTCTCTATCTGTCCGTTCCCTCTCTCTCTCTCTCTCTCCCTCTCTCTCTCCTCTCCCTCCGCTCCCTCGCTCTCTCCCTCTCCGCAACCTCCTCTTCCTCCTCTTTCTCTCTGTCCGTCAATCCCTCTCTTTCTCTCTCTCCGCTCCCTCTCTCTCTCTCTCTCCCTCTCTCTCTCTCTCTCTCTCCCTCCACTCTCCGTAGTAG
>CM059288.1:6442945-6453944 GCA_030347295.1 Setipinna tenuifilis | reverse complement strand
GAAGCAACTCCGACAACACACACACACACACACACACACACACACACACACACACACACACACACACACCATCTGTCCTCCGTGGGGACGTTTTTGTGCATGCTGAGAGAGAAAGAAACCGAGGGAGGCAGAAAGGGAGGAGAAGAGCGGAGGAGGTGAGGGGTGGAGGGTGTTGGTGTGGGGGTGTGTTGAGAGAGGCACGGAGCGAGGGATGGAGAGGGAGGGAGAGAAACCAAAAAAAGAAGGGGAGAGGTAAAAATAAAAGTGGTGGCGAATGGGGGGTGGGTGGTGTGTGGGAGAAAAATGGCAGAAAAAGTGTATGTTTGTGTGTGTGTGTGTGTGTGTGTGTGTAAGATTGGCAAGCGGATATACAGTAGGGGAGAGAGAGAGGGAAGTAGAGGTGTTGAAGAATGAATGAAGTTAGCAGAAAGAGAGAGAGAGAGAGATGACTGTGAGAGAAAAAAAGAGAGAGAGAGAAACTATAAAAAGGTCAGAAAACCCAAAGAAGAAGAGAAGTGTATAAATGATTTCAGCATCTTTCTCCAGAGGTAAGGCAGTAGCAGACACACAGCGAAAAATGCAGAGAGGAGAGGATGGTGTGAGAGAGGAAGAGAGGGAGAGAGAGAGAGAGTAAAAAAGAGAGAGAGAAAGGTAAATGGAGGAGAGAAAAAGAAAGTAAATAAACAGAGAAGGAGAGAGTGATATAAGCACTGGAAAGAGAAGAAGAGAGGGGTTAGAGAGAGAGTGAAAGAGAAGGAGATAAAGAGTGAGAAAGAGAATGAGGTATAGAGAGAAAAAGAGGTGGAGATGGATAGAGAGAGAAATAGATAGAGAGAGAAAAAGAGATATATATATATAGAGAAAGACAGAGAGAGAGAGAGAGAGAGAGAGAGAGAGAGGGTGTGTATGTGTGTGTGTGTGTGTGTGTGTGTGTGTGTGTGTGTGTGTGTGTGTGTGTGTGTGTGTGTCAGAGTGTGTAAAGTAGCTCTGTGGTGCTTATGCATATTTCTGTGGACCCTCCAGCAGGCCGCTTGTCTGGCAGAGTCTGTGAGGCGTGTCAGCAGTCTCCTGAGACCTGCTCCACACACACACACACACACACACACACACACACACACACACACACACTCACACACACCTTTACACACTCACTAACAGACCCACCCACACACACACACTCACACAGATACACAAACACACACACACACACACACTTTTACACACTCACACAGACACACACACACTCACACACACACACAGAGTCACCTTTATACGCTTACACACATACACACACACCCCATCATCATCACTCAGTCTCCCACACACCCACACCCCATCCTGGCCTGTTAGCATCCACACACACACACACACACACACACACACACACAGTCACCTTTATACACTCACACTCACACACACACACACACACACACCATCATCACTCAGGCCCACACACCCCCCCACCCCATTCTGGCCTGTTAGCATCCAGCTGAGATGATGCGCAGGGCCACTGCACAGGCCTAGGGAATTCTGTCACCACACACACACACACACACACACACACACACACAATCTCTCTCTCTCTCTCTCACTCTGTCTTTCTGTCTCTCTCTCTCCCTCTCTCTCTCTGTCTCTCTCTCTGTCGCTCTCACATACACAAACTCACACGCCCACGCACACACAAACATGCCCACACACACAGGTACAGTTTGCTGGCTCCAGGCGTAATACCCAGGCCTCTTAGCCACCTAATGCCAGCCAGCCAAACGGGCCACAGGAGCAGGCATAGAGGCATACAGGCATGGAGGCCCACAGCACACTGGTACACAGGCAGGCACTGAGGCAGGGAGGCAGGGAGGCAATGAGGTTGGCACAGTGGTACCCAGGCGGTGGGTGGGTAGATGGTGGATAGGTACTTCAGTGGGCACGTGTGCTTAACCCACCCCACCTGACATCACCCCACCCTACCACAGCTTACCACACCTCACCACACATCACCTCACATCACCTCACCTCATGCCAGGGCAGACTTTACTACTCAGATACACACTACAGCTACCATCACGCGGGGAGAAAGAGAAAGGGAGAGAGAGAGACAAAAAGAAATAGAGAGAGAGAAAGAGGGAGACAGCAAGAGAAAGACAGAAACAGAGATAGACACATACAGAGAGAGGAAGAAATAAAGTGAGAGGACAGGAGAGGAGAGGGGGAGGGACAGAGAAGAGGAGAGGAGAGGAGGAGAGAAGATGACAGGACAGATAAATAGAGAGATAGCAAGAGAAGGGGGAGTAAGCGGGGGGGGGGGGGGGGCAATCGAGGGAGAAAAATATGTAGGAAGAGAGGGAGGAAAGGAGGGTAAGACAGAGACAGAGATAGAGAAAGACAGAGAGTGGGAGGGAGAGACAGCAAGAAAGATAGAGAAGGCGAGAGAGTGGGAAAGAGGGAGGAAGAGAGAGGAAGGGAGGGAGGGAGGGAGGGAGGGAGGGAGGAATGAGTGAAAAATGAGTCACAAAATTGCTTGTGGGGAAAAAGGGAGCGGAGGAAAAAGAGAGGAGGGGAGGGGAGGGGAGGGGAGGGGAGGAAAGAAGAGAAGGGAGAGGAAGGGCTGGTGATGGGAGAGAAGGAGGGAAGGAGGGAGGGAGGGAGGGAGAGAGAGATGGAGGGAGGGAGGAAAAGTGTAAATCTGAAGGAGAGCTTGATGAATGAAATGGTGTTAGATGGAGGTGACAGTCAGTCCTGCTGCACCTGGGATGAAGAGGAATGTATGTGTGTGTGTGTGTGTGTGTGTGTGTGTGTGTGTGTGTGTGTGTGTGTGTGTGTGTGTGTGTGTGTGTGTGTGTGTGTCTGTGTGCGTGTCTGTAGGGTGAGAAATGGGAGAAATGTGTATGTATCTCTGCGTGTGTATATTTGTATGTGTGTGTGTCAGGGTTCTATGTATGTGTATGTGTGTGTATGTAAAGGTTTTGTGTGTGTGTGTGTAAGTATGTATGCTTGTGTGTGTGTGTATGTGAAGATTGTACTTGTGTGCGTATGTGTGTGTGTATGCTTGTGTGTGTGTGTGTGTGTGTGTATGCAAGTGTGTGTGTGTGTGTGTGTGTGTGTATGTGTGAGCTCTCCTGGGCTCTCCCAATCTGCGGCTGCAGGCGCTGGGCTCCTCGGGGCCACCACACGTGGGAGTGGCCCCCGCCGCAGAGAAGAGAAGAGATGTGTCAACACATACACACACACACGCACACACACACACACACATACACACAGGCATACAAACATACACATACACACACAAGTGCTAAGCCTGCCCCGAGCTTCCAGCACATCGCAGGTGTGTGTGTGTGTGTGTGTGTGTGCGTGTGAGTGTGTGTGTGTTTGTGTGTGTGTGTGTGTGTGGTTGTGTGTTTTTATGTGTGCGTATGCATGTGTGTGTGTGTGTGTGTGTATGTGGATGTGTGTGTGTTTTTGTGTATGTGGATTTGTGCATGTGTGTGTGTGTGTGTGTGTGTGTGTGTGTGATTGCTCAGCTCAGGATCAGAGCGGCTTGGAGCGGAGGGATTCGGGCCGCAACACTAACCGCACACAGAGGAGAGGTGCTGCCAGCTTGTGATGGGGGGGGCGAAATATGAGACCCCAAAACACACACATACACACACACACACACACACACACACACACACACACATATACACACACTTACACACACACACACACACACACACACACACACACACACACTTACACACACACACACACACACACACACACACACACACACACACACACACACACACACACAGGCAGGACCCTTCCTCCTGTCGCTCCCCCAAAGCCCAGCCCTGGATCATGTGAGGCCTCCGAATGGATGCTGCTGATTACAATCCACACAAGCATTAAGCTTCTCCCCTGGAATCAGTTAACCAAGAGCGAAAGATCTGAGCACTGGGGGGGTTTGGGGAATACAAGTGGGGGGGTGGGATGGGGTAGGGGGGTACGGTAGGGCGGAGGGGAAGATGGAGTATGACGTTAAAGAATAACGCACGATGGCTTAACCAAAAATCTGCAGTCCTGGTCGAAAAAAAAACAGAGGAGTTTTACAAAAAAAAAAATACATAAATAAAAAATCAAACCCTGACTTTGTCAATGACGTTGCCTCCTGCCAGGGCAAATATGATACTCACATTAAAAAATACGCCTCGGCGTAGTGGGGAAAAGGGGGAAAAGAAAAAAACAAAAAAACCGGCCCATTTATTTCTTAAATCCGTAACAGGCGGCTTGAGCCATCAGGCTGGCCCAGCGCACTGCAGCAGCAATATGGAGGCAGGGCTGAGCACAGCTATAAGAGCAATGAGAACCATGTGCTGGGATGGGGATGGACGGGCGGCTCAGGGGGAGGTGGGGGGTGGGTGTGTGTGGGGGGGTTCAGATCCGCAGATGGGGTGATGGGTGGGTGGGTAATGGTGGGAAGAGTTGGTGGGTTTGTGTGTGTGTTTGCGTGTGTGTGTGTGTGTATGAGTGCATATGTGTGTATGAGTGTGTGTGTGTGCTCTTGTGTGTGTGTGTGTATGAGTGTGTATGTGTTTATGTGTATGACTGTGTGTGTTTCTATGTGTGTGTGTGTGTGTATGTGTGTGTGTGTGTGTGTGTGCATGTATGTGTGTTAGCATCTCTGGAGATATGACCACTGGGATGAGGATAGACAGGCCAGCCAGTCGAAAAAGGTGATTTCGCCCCCCCAAATAAAATAAAAATATAAATAAAAAGTCAAACACCCAGAGCCGGAGCCAAAGCCTTCGCCTGTTATTTGTGTGGGCCGAGGGCTAATTGTGGGAGAAAGGCAGCGTGGAGGCCGGTAAATACAATAGTCTTTGGCACACACACACACACACACACACACACAAACACACCTATATACACACACACCCTCTCACACACTCACACACACACACACACACTCACACACACACACACACACAAACACACCTATATACACACACACCCTCACACACAGACACACACACACACACACACACGGTGCCGGTAAATACAATAGTCTTTGGCGGCCGGACAACAAGGCCTGTCTCCGAGCCGGCGGAAAAAAAACACGATCTCGTCTCGAGCGTTACATGCCAGCATGGCCCCGGCGATCAACACCTCCAAATGTGCTCCATTTTTGGGGTGGGGAGGTAGAGGTGTGTGAGTTCGTCTGTGTGTGTGTGTGTGTGTGTGTGTGTGTATGTGGGGGGGGGGGGGGTAGGTAGGGGAAGGAGGGCTGATGCCGACGGATACCTGATGGCAACGTGGCGGACTTGTAAGCTAAAATGTGGCCCACCCTGCCAAGATTCAGCTCCCACTCCAGTGGCTGTCAGCAAGCAAAGCCCAGAGCAACGCTCCATCCTGGTGAGCACACACACACACTCACACACACACACTCAGATGCACTCACACACACTCACACACACTCAGACGCACTCAGACACACACACACACACACACACACACACACAAACACACACGCACACTCTCACACACACCTACACACACACATTTACTCACTCACACACACACACACTCAAACACTCAGACACACACACACTCACAAACACTCACACTCACACACACACACACACACACACACACACACACACACACACACACACACACACTTTATCCTAGAGAACACGCTGTGCTGCTAAGCACTCCGAAGACAACACCTATTTTCTTCTTGATTGAATCCTCAGTGTAATGCGGAATGTGGTGTGAGCGAGAGGGAGAATGAGAGAGAGAGAGAGAGAGAGGGAGAGAGGCAGAATGAGAGAGAGAGAGAGAGAGGGAGAGAGAAAGAATGAGGGAGAGAGAGAGAAAGAGAGGGAGAGAGAGAGAGACAGAGAGACAGAGGGAGAAATAGAGGCAGAGGAAAGTAAATGAAAAAGGGTAGGACATTAAAAAAAAAGAATGGAGGCCCATTGCTTCCAGTAAAATGTGCTCACTCCTCTGGCAGTGAAATTGAGAACACATTTTTTGAGCAATTTTCCGGAATGACTAAGTGACAAGCCCAGACACTGCAGAGCTGCTCTTGTCTGACCAAAACCGAAAAAAAAAGCACAAAACGATTTTTTAACGTAGTGCAAAGGTTATATGTTGGTCTTTAGTGGGTAGAGAACATAAACTCTGATTGAGGTACACGATTACATGCTGTATCGTCAGAGCTACCAGTGGAAATGAGGAATCTGGGTGAGCTTCATGCTCAGCAGTAAAAACAAAGCCTCCTACTTTACTTTGCTTTATTATAGCGGAAACAACACAAGTAACAAAGTCAGTTGCAGTTAATGGGCCTGACTCAGCTCAAGCTGATTCCTCTTCTGCAGCACAAACAACACAGACAACACTGACTACACAACAGACTACACAACACTACACAACACTACACAACACTACACAACTATACAACTACACAACACTACACAACTACACAACAGAATACACAACACACAACACTACACAACTACACAACATTACTCAACTACACAACACTACACAACTACACAACAGACTACACAACATCACAAAAAGGTGACTAATACCTGTTCTGTAACTATAAAACGTGTGTTAACAGATTTTACGCATGTTTACCCTCCAACACATCACTGTCTACAGTAGCCCAGCTAGCATGTGAACACACATTAGAGAGAGAGAGAAAGAGAGAAAAACAGGGAGAGAGAGAGGGAGAGAGAGAGAGAAACAGGGACAGAGAGAGAGAGAGAAAGGGAGAGAGAAAAGGGAGAGAAAGAGGGAGAGAAGGAAATAGGGAGAGAGAGAGAGTGAAAGAGTGAGAGAGAGGAATAGAAAAGGAGAGGTAGACAGCTAATCAAGAGCTAATTTCCCCTGCATGCTGCCTCCTTGATGGAGCTAATGCTGAATCGATGCCCTCACACACTCATCTCCGCTTGCCGTGACCCCAGACCAGCACCGCTGTGTGTGTGTGAGTGGCTTTGATTTTAGTCTGGCCTGGTCGGGTCTGCACTGACCACACTCACACACACACACTCCCACTCACTGACACACACACACACACACACATTTACTCACTCACACACACACACTCACACACTGGTCAGCCCTGACCTGACCTGACGAATGATGTGGGTTCGCCAGACGGCCCTCATATACGATCGGCGGACGAGACGAGGTCAGCATGCGGGGGCTGGTTTAGCACCAGGGCTCCGTGGGGAGTGTGTGGGTCACGAAACACAAAAACATGTCAGTGTGTGTGTGTGTGTGTGTGTGTGTCTGTGTCTGTGTGTGCTTTACAAAGGCACAAAAACAATAAAAAACCCACCGGCGTTGGTTTGCACAATATGGTGCCCACTTTAACCCTGAGATATATATCATTTAAATGCAAAACACACACACACACACACACACACACACACACACTGCTCTTCTGACAGCCCCAAGACATCTATCATTCAAATGCGAAAACATGAAAACACACACAACCTGCTCTTTCGACAGCCCTGACCGACAAAAACACATCTTAGGGGCAAAAAAAGAAGACAAACATTTTTCACATTTATGGTCAGCGCATTAAGAGGGAGGGGGGGAGGGAGGGATGGAGGATGGCGGTGGCGAGGGGGGAGGTTTCATGTTGCGCGCCCCAAAACAGGGCGGTGGCGGCCAGGGCAGTGCAGTGGCTTTGCGCCCACTCCGCTCCGTCTCCACGTCCCTCTCCGGAGTCTGTTTGTGGTCACGCTGGAACCGAGTGATGGCCCATTTCACATTTCAGCTGAATTCACAGAACGGGACGGGACGCCACTCTCCGCTCCCCCACCCCACTCCACCCCCACCCCTACTGCCCTGCCCTGCCAACCAGAGGCGTATTTATACCCTTATTTATGTGTCCGACCACCACAATTATTTCCATCGCCTCCTTCGCCTCCAATGTGTGTGTTTTCTTTTTTTTTGTTTTTTTATTGCTTCATACATCTGCAGCTTAATCAAGAAACTGTAAAGTCAGCCACCAAAAACAGGGCCCTTTTTTTCGCCATATGAAAACAACCCATGATGCAACTGGCATCATTCTGCCAACGGGAATGTGAATGTGTTTTGTCTTCTTTTTGCTCTTTTTATATATTTTATTTTATTTTATATATTTTTTTTGTTTTTTAAAAAGTCCTGGGGCTTAACTGGTTCATGACCCACTCTTAAACAGAGAGACTGCAGCTGCCAGACTGGTACAAACATCCACCACAAGAAAATTGACCTCACTTTCTGCATTAGTCTCAAAGTCAAAATTCACCAAATGGATTTCCAGCGTCTTAGCGTGGGCCAGTTAATTTGAGGTGGCACCGTTTCTTGGCAGGCTGCTTGGTAAGTAGGAGAGGGGTGGGGGGATGAGGGGGGTGAGGGGAGTGAGGGGTGGGGGTGGAGAGGGGGGTGTGGTGGTGGTGGGGGGACGAGGGGCTCAGAGTTTCTTCTCCTATGAACAAAGACATTTCTATGTGCACGTCCAAAAAAACAGGAAAAAAAAAACACTCAGACATAGGCAATCTCACAAAAGCGCACACATACACACACACAACTACATGCACGCACACACACACACACACTCTCTCACACACACAACTACATACAAATACACACAAAGACACACACACACACACACAAAACCAAAACCAAAACAAAGAACACCGTTTGTTAGCGCAAAAGCAACCCAAATCAGAGAGGACCTCAAGCTGAGATTGGAGTTAAGAGCTTGGCCGCGGATGAAAGGCCGCTGCGAATGTCTCTTGGCACGTCCGCGGGCACTCGGAAGGAGCCCACCGGCCAACACAAGCAGCAGAGGAAGATGTCCCAGCGCTCTGGTGGCACAGGCTACTGGGCGAAAGCGAGGCCGCGAGCGAGAGCGAGGGAGAGGGAGAGAGAGAGGGAGGGAGGGAGAGAGGGGGAGAGAGAGCGAGAGGGGGAGAGAGAGCGAGGGAGCGAGATCGAGGGAGAGGGAGAGGGAGAGGGAGAGAGAGAGTGGGAGAGAGAGGGAGAGGGGGAGAGAGAGCGAGGGAGCGAGATCGAGGGAGAGAGACTGAGGGTGAGGGAGAGGGAGAGCGATAGAGAGTGAGGGTGAGGGACAGAGAGAGCAGGGGACAGAGAGAGAGGTGGAGAGCGATTGAGAGAAAGGGGGAGAGAGAGAGAAAGAGCAAGGGAGAGGAAGAGAGAGAGAGAGAGGGAGCGAGGGAGAGGGTGAGAGAGAGGGATAGAGGGAGAGAGAGTGAGGGAGAGAGAGAGAGTGAGAGGAAGGCCTGAGAGTCCCTGTGCCCGCGGCACACACACACACACACACACACACACACACACACACAACAATCAGCCCAGTGCCCCCACTCTGATCCTCTGCCACTGTCAGCACACAGCTGCCGAGATGACAGCCCCCAAACAACATCATAAAATATAAACCACCACACAAACACACAGAGCCAGGGGAGGGGGAGAGAGAGGGAGAGAGAGAGAGACAGAGGGAGAGGAGAGAGAGGGAGTGAGAGAGAGAGAGGGAGAGAGAGAGAGAGAGAGAGAGAGGGAGAGGGAGTGAGAGAGAGGGGGGAGAGGGAGAGAGAGAGAAGGAGAGAGGGAGAGAGAGAGAGGGAGAGAGGGAGAGAGAAAGAGAAAGAGAGGGGGGGTAGAGAGAGTAGGAAAGAGGGAGAGAAACCAGAAAGAGAGAGAGAAAGAGAGAGAGACATAGTGAGGGAGAGGGGGGAGAAAAAGGGGCGAGAGAGGGAGAGAGACCAAAATGAGAGAGCGAGAGAGAAAGACTGAGAAAGAAAAAGAGAACAAAAGAGACAGAGGGGGAGAGTAAGATAGAGAGGGAGAGCGAGAGAGAGAGAGAAACAGAGAGAAATAGAGGGAGCGGAAGAGGTATAGATATATACAGGAAGACAGAAAAGAACAAACATGACAAGCACACATGGAGGGGAAAAAAGAAGAGAGGAAATCAACAAGTAAAATCTAATTTAGTGGGGGTTTTTGGTTTATGAATGCAGCAAGCCCAATGCCCTCTGTTACATAATTATTTATTTTTTTCCCTCTTGCGACACGGAATAAAGCAAACATCTGAGGTTGCAATCAAGGGAGCTGGTTAATGCGTGCTGGGGCTGCATTCAAAACACAGCCTTTCAATTTGGTCTATTCTGACAGCGGGAGAGGGGTGTGTGTGTGTGTGTGTGTGTGTGAGGGGGGGGGGGGGGTGCAACAGAAACTCGGAGTGCAGCGAGCAAAGGAGAGAAAGAAAGACAGAACAGAAGAGAGAATGAGAAAGCCAGAAAAGGAGAGACAGAGAGAGAGAGAGAAAGGAAAAGAGAGACAGCAACAAAGAGTTGAGGCAGCAAGAGAGACAGATTGTGAAAGGAAGAGAGAGAGTGAGTGAGAGACATTAGAGAAAGAGAGAGCGAGGAAGAGAAAAAGAGGGAGAGCAAGAGAAATAAAGACAGAGAGGTAGATAGCAGAGAGAATGAGGCAGAGAGAGAGAGAGAGAGAATGAGGCAGAGAGTATCGGAGAAGGGACAAAGCAGAATGAGAGAGGGACCAGATAAGACCTAGAGAAAGAGGGCTGGAGAGCGAGACGGAGGGAGAGACGGAGGGAGGAGGGAGAGAGAGAATGGGGGACTGAAAGAATGAGTGTTTGTCTGTTTGTGTGTGCGAGGGAGAGGGCTTGACTGCCACTCTCAACCCTGAGAGAGGAGACCGTGTGAGCAAACGACAGTAATCAGATCACCCTGAATGGTGTGTGTGTGTAGAGTGTGTGTGTGTGTAATGTATGTGTGAGTGTGTGTGATGTGTGTGTGTGTGTAGAGTGTGTGTGTGTAATGTATGTGTGAGTGTTTGTGATGTGTGTGTGCGTGTGTGTGTAATGTGTGTGATGCATGTGTGATGCGTGTGCGTGTGGGTGTAATGCATGTGTTTGTGTGTGTGTGTGTACATGTGTGTTTGTGTGTGTGTGTGTAATGCCTGTGTGTGTGTG
>CM059288.1:6400445-6437945 GCA_030347295.1 Setipinna tenuifilis | reverse complement strand
CAAAGCTCATTAGAAGACCAGCTTGTGCTTACATGAATGCACAAGCGCATCCATTATGTAAAAGATAGATGATGTGTGTCACAAACTGAGCTTAGTGAATAAAAATAAACCATGCTTTTTTTTGTGTGTGCGTACGTGTGTGTGTGTGCGTACGTGTGTGTGAGAGAGAGAGTGTGTGTGTGTGAGAGAGAGAGAAAGAGAGAGAGAGTGTGTGTCTTCTCACTTTCTCATTTCCTCACTCTTCTCTCCTTTTCTCTGTGTGAACTGTCAACTGTAAGTCACAAATTCAAATAGATGCTGCTTACCGTGACACAAAAAAACACTGAGTGGGATGGTTTGTTTGTGGGAGGGGTGGGGGGGGTAGTGGTAGGCGGGGGGATAAAAATAATAAAAACACGCAAATAAAGAGAGGTTTCAATGGGGGGGGATGGGGAGTGGGGATGTCATCATATTATCTGCCTGCGAATGAGCCTGGGGAAATCACAGCGAGCAGACTGTGGTACATGCATAATCCAGCAGTAAGCCCTTCTGTTGGAGTAAGCCCCACCAGCCAGCCAACCAGCCAACCAGCACACCAAACAACTGACGCACTGACTGACTGACGGACTGACGGACTGACTGACTGACTAACGGACTGACTGACTGACTGACTGACTGACTGACTGACGTTCCCGCTCAACTCTCTCGTGCGAACTGCCTGCCTCTCGTGCGAGCCGAGAGAGAGAGAGCGAGAGGACCGGGTCGGCCTTGTAAATAAATAAACAAATACACACACACGTACATAAATAAACAAACAAACACTCCACTCACATGTGATGTAGTAGTTGTTGTTGCGCTTGAACTCCAGCCCCATGTAGTTGGGGCTAAACTCCTGGAACTTGATGGTGAACTTGATGTCCTTCTCGGGCTTGTTGCAGTTGACCAGCACGTTGGGGTCCAGCACGGTGCTGCAGCTCTCGGCCTGCTCCTTCTTCACCAGGTACAGCTTGTAGTACTCGTACGCCTGGCCGTCCTCCGCACGCGGACAGATGATGTCCAGCTTGTCCCCTATGTCGGGGTAGATCACCAGGCCCTTGGAGTTCTGGAACCTGGGTAAATGAGTAAGGGAGAGAGAGGGTGAGAGGGGGGGGGGGGGGGAGAGATGGACAGAGAGAGAGAGAGAGAAAGAGAGAGACAGAGGGAGAGAGAAAGAGAAAGAGAGAGGGAGAGATGGAGTAATAGAGATAGAGAGAGTGATGGAAAAAGAGAATAAGAGAGTAAGAGTGAGAAATAAAAGGGGAGTGAAAAAGACAGAAAGAGTGTAAGAAAGAGAGAGAGAGTGTAAGAAAGAGAGGGAGAGATGGAGTAATAGAGATAAATCGAGTGATGGAGAAAGAGAGTAAGAGTGAGCAATGAAAGGAGGGTGAGAAAGAAATACAGAGAGAGGGCAAGAAAAAAAAGAGAGAGAGGGGGAGAAAAGAAGAGAGAGACATTTTAATTCTCACTGCAAACTCCAGAGTATTGTGCTGTGAAGTCATTAGCCAGGCCTAGCGTCTGTTAGCGGGCTAAAGTGGCTATTTGGGAGCTGTTTTTCTTCCCTGGCTGAAGACTAATTATAATCTGTCTCGCACTTTTCTTCTCACTGTCTTTAAAACGCTTGTTTTTTTTTTCACCTCCTCTCAAACTCGACACCACAGCAAGCCAATGAAGTGTGTGTTTTTTTTATTATATTTATTTTATTTTATTATTTCCTTTTCTCTACTGTACGCCGTGTCATCCTCCAACTGCAAACATTTAGCATACTCATCGTGAGGCAGATTAAACTTTTTGTTCTATCCTTGCATCCATTTGTTTGCTGAGAAATCACTCTTTTGGGCTTCCAGTTAATCCTTTCTAGCTTGTACCTTTCAAATTTCTTTTCTCTCTCTCTCTCTCTCTCTCTCTCTCGCTCTCTTTTCTCTACCATCTTTCTCACAGAAGGCAGCAACATTGGATGAATAAATAGGAGTCTGCTTCCATTTGCTGTCCTTATGTGAAGCAGAGGAAGAGAGGTAGACAGAGGAAGAGAGCAATAGAGTGTGTGTGTTTGTGTGTGTGTGTGTGTTTGTGTGTGTGTGCGTGTGTGTGTGTGTTTGTGTGTGTGTGCGCATGTGTGTGTGTCGAAGGGCCGGGGGGGATGGGTAGGAGGGGAAGGGATGGTATGGTTTTTCGCTGGGTGGTGTTTGGCAGTCTGTGTGTGTGTGTGTATGTGTGTGTGTGTGTGTGTGTGTCATGGGGGATAGGTTGTTTGGGGGTGGGAAGTGGGCTGACAACAGGGACCAAAGGCCTGATAGAGGCTGATAGAGAAAAGCTGATGTGTGCTGTTTTGATTCGGTACAGACATGGTGAATCATTGTTATGGACTACTGGTGAGCTTAAAATGTCAAGAGGGTTCAGCTCGCCTGTCCCAGTTACCCGGACGATTAAGCCGGACAGGCAGCCGGTGTGGTTTTTGTTTAGCGAGCGCCAGATAACTCGCCCTGTCGGCATGCCCCCCCCTGCCCCCCGTCCCCCCCTCCGTTTGCCTACCTGACGGGATTCGCCCAGCAAGGGAATCTCTGGGAATCTCTGGGAATCTCCAAGCTGAAACACGCTTTGTTATTCTCGTAAAAATATCCCATAAAAATACTTTCTTTTTTTTTGGAAAGGGGTTGTTGGGAGACCTATTTATGGGGTCAAATCAGCTTGCCACTAAATCTCACTTTATCTGCATCTTAGCTGGCGGTGTGAGAGGGGTCAGGATTTTCTCAAAGTGACCCAGATAAATATAGGATTTTATGTGCGTACAAACCAGGCATTATATTGTAAGCGCTGACAGAACAGAACTGCTGTTTTCGACTGGGGCTGACAGAATCATTGTAGTCATTTCCCCCCGCAAAACACACACACACACACACATGCACACACACGTGCATGCACACACACACACACATACACACATTGCCTCAATATGAATTTTGAAAGCTAAGCTTCTGGGGAAACCTCAGTGGAAATTAACATAACATGATTAAAGCTTCCAGCTGCATTATGGGGCAAGATATATAGGTCATATATATATTTTTATAAATGACCACCCACACACACACGCACACACACATATTCACACACACATGCACACACACACGCACACATACACACACACATACACACACAGACACACACACACACAAGCACACACATGCACATGCACACCCGTGGCAAAGAGCAGAAACCTCCCAACTGCCAAAGCCTTCCAGCCAATGATGTTATGACCGAGAGAGCAGATATGAGAAACTCTCCCATCGGGCAAGAATAACTGCTTGCAAATGAAGGACCGTTGGTTCACGGCCATTGTGTGGTGCTTAGGGGGCCATTAACTCAAAGGGAGATAAGGGGGAGAGTAGGCGTCCTTTGTCCTAACCTCTCCAGCTATTTGCGCCGTTTTCAACTCGGAAGCCCATTTGTGCCCAGGAAGACAAGGCCTCCATCTTGTGCTCTAATTGGATTTACAAGATGATGCGGCAACCAGGCATAAACACGTTGTCATGGAAACCTTAGGCTTTGTAGCTGACCACCCCTCCTACTCCTACTCTGGCTACCTCTCTTTTTTTTTTCTCTCTCTCTTTCATTCTCCCCTCAACCCTCTTTCTCAATATTATTTATATTCAATTCCCTTTTCTCTCTCTCTCTCTCTCCAACATTCTTTCTCCTTCCCTGTATGAGTGTGTAATATAGTGTGTGTGTCTGTGTGTGTCTGTGTGTGTCTGTCTTTGTCTGTGTATCTGTATGTTTGTGTGTCATCTTCCACAGCTGATAATGTTAACATGACATGTCTAATCCTAAGCACAGCAATTTTTTTTTGATGACGCTCCTCGTGTGGTTTCCAATGGACTGCCTGACTCAGTCAAAGCTCTCTGAAACAGCAGGCTCATTTCAAAACAATCGCCACCCAAATAGTCACAATTTCAAGAGGATGAAACCGAGTAACAAACAGCTAACGTAGTGTGCATACCAAACATTTACTGCAGCTTAGGGAGCTTCGGGGGGGTTGGCGGGGGGGGTGAGGGCGGTGAGGGGAGTTTGGGGCCGGGGTGGGGGCGTAGGGGGGGTGGAGAGCTATGCAAGAGAAAACAAGACCCCGTCTCCATTTCGCTCTCCTGTTGAAGTGGACATTTTTTGTACCCCTATTGATTCCGTTTCCAATAAATCCTCTTTACATTGGGTCAGATCACCTCCCCGAGTGAGTATGACTGTCCTGTTTCCCAGGCCTTTGTCAAGTGTGGGGAATAATGAGTTTCTGGCTCGACTTGAAGGCTTCAAGCACCACTGTGAGATGCGAGCTAGCCTGCATAACAAGAAATAGGGCAGCAATTAGTGTGTACCCCCACTTTTTAAGGGCCCGCCACTTGGCAACGGCAATCTCCACGTCTGAGGAGAGGCGAGGCAAGGCGGTGGGCTAGATGTAACTGAGGTCAGTGTGTGTGTGTGTGTGTGTGTGTGTCTGTGTTTGTGTCTGTGTCTGTGTCTGTGCATATGTGCCACACTTTCTCTAGTCATCGAAGATAACTTTTAGCCGTTTAATAAACAAATTATATGATCAGAATGTTCCTTATTGAAAATCCCATTTGACAGGAGTAATGACCTCCAGCAATGGATATTGACCATTGTGTCAATGTCAATTCTAGATCTTCAGTGATCATTCTAAATCCTTACTGGAAAATTTTAGAAAACGATGCAAAAGACCAGAGCTAGCAGCAGAAGGTTACAGAGTGACTTGAGATGTCACAGTGAACCGCAGTGGAGAGACGGTCTCACATAGAGTGGGGAGACAGACTCGCATGTAGCGGAGAGACGGTCTCACAAAGAGTGGAGAGACGGTCTCGCATAGAGTAGAGAGATGGTCTCACATAGAGTGGGGAGACGGTCTCACATAGGGGAGTGGAGAGACAGTCTCACATAGACTGGGGAGACGGTCTCTCACATAGAGTAGGGATGCTTAGCAGTCAGAGTGCCGCTGCCAAAGGCATATTCCCTTACCACGGGTCAATCAATGATCAAATGACCTGCTAATGTTGTACTGCAGACACAGTTAAATATAATCGAGGTTGTTTTCCAGACCCCAATGCCATTTTAATGACTTGAGTAATAAGTAAGCAGGGAAGTAGAGGAGGCTTGCAGGGGTAGAAGCGACCGGGCGAAGGGGGGGGGGGGCGGGTTGGGAATAGGGCTGTTTGTGGGGGTGGGGGAGGGAGGGAAAGTTGTTAAACTTCACCTTCAAAACAAAAGGCTGAAACCCAGGGCTTCCTGCTTCCTCGTGTCTCTGGTAGTTTTTTTATGGGCACAGTAAAGTCTGGCGCATGCTGATGGTGATGGTGATGGTGTGCCCCCCCCCCCCCTCTCTGCAACATTTTTTCGTGGAGCAATAATGTCCCGTTTTAAACCCGCCCGGCAACAAAAAGCCTTGTAAGCGTACAGTTATTTATGTGCTCCATGCAAATGGACTTCATTGGCATTTCCTTGCCCTTTTTCACAGGGCCCTGGAGTACCTTTACCGACAAAAACAACAGAAAAACAAATACAACACACACACACACACAAGTACACACACAGACACAAACACACAAACACGCGCACACACACGTACACACACACAAACTCACACAAGTACACAGAATAAAAACTCCCCTTGGAAGATGAATGAGTAAGAGAGAGAGTGAGAGGGAGAGAGTAAGTGAGCGGAAGAGAGAGAGGGAGAGAGAGAGAGTGAGCAGAAAAGAGCGAAAGGGAGAGTTAGAGGGGGAAAGTGTGATGGAAGAAAACACACTGAAAAGCGAAGGAAACACAGGACACAGATAAAGGAGGAGAGGGGAGGAGAGGGGAGGAGAGGAGGAGAGGAGAGAGCGTCTTTGGTCTCCTCATCCTACAACCTCGACAGCACCTCCCCATCGGACAGCAGAAAGAGAAAAAGAGAAAAATAGAGTACGACCACATCATTGGGAATCACACGCCCCCACCTCACCCCCCCATCACCCCCCTCCCCATCACCCCCCCCAACCTCCCCCGCTTAGACCCCAAATACCCCTGTTCAGGAGCAAGCTCACAATAGAACAGTGGGGAGCTGGAGAGGGGGGTAAGAAGGAGGGAGTGGGTGGGGGGTGTAACAAACCAACGTCCCCCACCCCCCCAACCCCCCTCCAATCTGAGCCCCCTTCAACTGTCACCATTCATATCTCCCACAGAGTGTCCCCATGCCTCCAATGAGGTAAGGTAATATCCCAAAGCCTGTTTTTGTGTGCGCCGAACAACAGCTGCCAAGTGCTCCTTTGTCAACACAGACAAATAATATACGTCCACACGAAGCAAACCGCGCTAACTTTTGTGTTTTGTTTTTTTTTTTTGTCTGTCTCAAACAGAGGCGAAAAGAACCTCATATATCAATTAAAATTAATTAGGCTCTCTATGTACTATGTGTTTTTTTTTTTTGCCGTTGGATTTCCGAGCACAGGCTAATTTGTCTCTGCTAAAGCTAGCGGGCCAACAGGCAGTGTGAGCATGACTCTCACAGGTGATTTATTCTCCCTCTCCCTTTCATCGCTGTAATTAACGCACTTTATTTATATTTAAAATGCAGTCCAGCACATTATTTTTACACACTCCTACATCATCTTCTTCAAATATCCTATCCCCCCTAAAAAAAAAGCTTGGGTTGCAAAGTTACAAAGTTACCAACACAAACACACCAATAACAAATATGTATATATATATATATATATATATATATATATTTTTTTTTTTTTACAGGGAAAAAGTCCACAGTGCTGGGAACTTCAAAAAGAATACGTCAGACATACTCTTAGCTGGTGGAAATAGAAGAGTTCACAAACTTCACTTTTTCCTGCAGAAACATACACTTTATGTATTTATTTATTTTATTTTATTTCTATATTTATTTTAAATCTCTCTACACATATAGACAGCTCCATGTCCAAACCCAAGATATTTTTCTCATCCTTATTTTTTATTTTCTACTCTTTTTTATTTTTTGCCGCCCTGCTTCACTCCTATAAGTTGGGTGTTGTGTGTGTGTGTGTGTGTGTGTGTGTGTGGGTGGGGTCCTCTTGAGAAAGGCATCCATTGTAGCCTGCTATTGCAGCCACCCTTGGCTGCTACTTATCTCCTACAGCATGTCCTCACACACACACACACACACACACTCACACACACACACACACACACACACACACACACACTCACACTCAGACACACACACACACACACACACACACACACACTCACACTCACACTCACACTTACACACACACACACACACACACACACACACACACACACACACACACTCACACACACACACACACACTCCCTACACAGAGGAGAGTAGGGGCTCATGTGTGCCCTAACAAAGTTACGCTTCCACTCCACGGCATGCAGAATAACATAAATGGGAACAGCATGTTGGTGTTTTGCTCAATCAATGCAGCATGCTGAAACTCAAGCGGGGCTGGGGGCTCCACACACACACACACACACACACACACACACACACACACACACACACACACACACACACACACACACAGCACATAGAGTGCCCTATTCGCATCGAGACAGATCACAGATATTTGACATGTTTCATTGGAGCTTAAGCACTGGAAGCAGCCACTGTGTTTATGAAGCCTGTTTGTGATTGGAGAGATTCCGTACTCTGTATGTTGGCACTCTGTGTGTGTGTGTGTGTGTGTGTGTGGGTGTATGTGTGTGTGTGTGTGTGTGTGTGTGTGTGTGTGTGTGTGTGTGTGTGTGTGTGTGTGTGTGAGTACGTGAGTGTGTGTGTGTGTGTGTGTTTGTGTGTGTATGTGTGCGTGTCTGTGCATGTGTGCGTACACGAGTGTGTGTGCCTGTGTGTGTGTCTGTGTGTGTTTGTGACGGCTAAAAAATGCTATAAGGAAAGACATTAGTGCCACTTATGCTGTCCAGACCGTGATGGGTTGAGCTGTAGCTGTAGGAGGGAGGGGAGGCTCTACAGGGGAGAGGAGAGGAGAGGAGAGGAGAGGAGAGGAGAAGAGAGGAGAGGAGAGGAGAGGAGAGGAGAGGAGAAGAGAGGAGAGGAGAGGAGAGGAGGCTTCCCTCTTGCCTCTTGTTTTTGGAGATGTCTCTCAAAATGCCAACATGTGTGGGAGTGAGGGGAGTGTGTGTGGGATGGGGGGGTGAGAAAGAGTAGGAGAAGGAGGTAATCTATTCAGCAGCAAAAACACCCCCCCCCCCTTTCCACACACACACACACACATACCGTACACACACACACACACACAGACCCTACACACAGCATTTTTCCTGCAAAGTCAGCCTGTTAAAAGTGGTGTAAAATAAGAGTGGGGGGGTAGCAGAAGTCTAAACAAGTTGCAGATTACCGATCCCACCTCGTAAAAAGTGACACATGCACATATGGACGGATGTGGGAAGCGAGAGACTTCCAAACACACACACACAGACCTGGCATTTAACAACCCCCACACACACATACATGCACGCCCACACACACACACACACACATACATGCACACCCACACACACACATGCACGCCCACACACACACACACACACACGCACACACACACACACACATGCACGCCCACACACACACAAACACACACACACACACATACATGCGCGCCCACACACACACACACTCACGGCCACACACACACAAACACTCGCTCCCACACACACACAAACACTCGCACACACACACACATACAAAACAGGCAGACCACCATGGATATTTGATTACAAACACTGAAATGTTCTCTACCCAAAATGAGAAACTTATATATGGGAACTCTTTAAAAAAAAAAGAAAAGTATAGAAAAGCTTGTGCCTCAACCCAGCTGTCAAACCACACTGGCCAACTACTTTCTGGTGCTATCAGTGAGAAATGAAGACATCAACAGAGAGCAGAGTGAGGAAAGAGTTCTGCTCCCGCCACAATCGCTTACACACACACACACACACACACACACACACACACACACACACACACACACACACACACACACACACAAGAACACTCCGGCACTTTGTGCACAGCCCCACTCTGCCATGTCAGTACAAATGGGCTGGCTCAAAGGAGTGTGCAATCTACAAGATCAGTAGACAGAGAGAGAGAGGGAGAGAGAGAGAGAGAGAGAGAGAGAGAGGGAGAGAGAGAGAGAGAGGGATGGAGAGAAAGAGAGGTAGGAAGAGAGGGAGAGAGGGAGAGGGAGAGAAAGAGAGAGAAAGTTAGTGAGGGAGAGAGAACGGGAGAGAATAAGAGACAGAGAGAAATAAAGAAAGGAAAGGAAAGAGAGAAAGAGGGAGAGTAAGGGAGAGAGAGCGAGGGAACGAATAACAGAGAGAAATAAAGAATTAAAGAAAGAAAGGGAAGGAAAGAGAGAGTATTGGAGAGAGTGAGGAAATGAATAAGAAATAAAGAAAGAAAGAAAGACAGAAAGAAAGAAAGCGAGGGAGAGAGGGAGCGAATGAGATGCAGAGAGAAATGAAGAAAGAATAAAAGAAAGAAAGGGAATGGGGGGGGGGGGGGGGGAGAGGTACCGCATGAGAGACAGAAGGAAGAAAGAATGAAAGAAAGAACAAGAAACAGAAACAGAAAAATAGAGAGAGAAAGAGAGAAAGAGGGAGAGAGGAATGCAGGGAGAATCACATTCAGCGTAACTAATCCCAGCAGTCCCAGACTGACAGGCCTGCACATTTAAGTGTGTGTGTGTGTGTGTGTGTGTGTGTGTGTATGTGTGTGTATGTGTTTGTGTGTGTGTGTGTTTGTGTGTGTGTGTGTGTGTGTGTGTGTGTGTGTGTGTGTGTGTGTGTGTACGCAGACTGACAGGCCTGCACATTTCAGTAAAGTATTTGTGTATGTGCGTGTGTGTATGTGTGTGTGTGTGTGGTGCGTGTGTGTGGTGCGTGGTGTGTGTGTGTGTGTGTGTGTGTGTGTGTGCGTGCGTGTGTGTGGTGCGTGGTGTGTGTGTGTGTGTGTGTGTGTGTGTACCGAGACTGACAGGCCTGCACATTTCCTCCTGGACTGTCACTTGAGGACGGCCAGCGCTGCACACACACACAGGCCGCACACAAATGGCAGATTGGGTTACAGCAGATGCAGCGGTGGCCACAGCGAGCAGACGGAGAAGAATGGGAGGAGGAAAACACACAGAGAGAAGCAAAAACATGGGGGAGAGAGAGAGAGAAAGAGAGAGAGACGGAGACAGAGACAGAGATACATAAAGAAAGAGAGACAGAGAAAGAAAGAGACACACAGAGGGAGAGAGAGACAGAGAGAGAGAGAGAGACAGGCAGAAATACAAAAGAGAGTGGAGAGGAGAGGAAAGAAATGGACGTGCCGAAATGCTCGATATCTGTCACACGGCTTGACGCAGCATGTACAGTGCTATTCCTCACTGAGGCTTTTTTTTTAAAGCAGCCAACCAACCAGCCACCCAGCGGATGTTGTGAGAGCTGAGAAATGATCACTAGGTAACTGGACAGCTGGGGACGGGTGATGCCCGTCAGCTCTTTAGATAGTGTTTATTTTAAACTCAGGGGCCCTTGTGTTCGGCCCCTTGCGTAAACACACACACACACACAGAGGGGCCTTTCTTCCCGTCACTGCCCCGCTCCCTCTCCTCTCCGCACTCCTGACCGCGGCGGTGGCTGCAGCGGTGGTGGCCGCGGTGGTCAGTTAGTTCCCGGCCAGCTGCCTTCTATCATGGCAGGAGGAGGAGAAGAAGAAGGGAGGAGAAGAAGAAGGGAGGAGGAGGAGGAGGAGGAGGAGGAGAAGAAGGAAAAAAAAAACAGCAAGGCGGCCACAGATGGACTCTTCATGGTCTGTAAAGATCCCCGCCGCAGGCCTACGGGCCCTTGCGGCAGCCAAGCCAAGCCGGGCCCCGGAGCAGGAGCAGAGCGGAGCGGAGAGGAGCGGGAGAGGGAGCGGAGCGGAGCGGGAGAGGGAGCGGGCCAAGAAGCACTCGGTGTCGAAAAGCCAGCGGTTGCCAGAGAGCTCTTAGAGCATGATGGTCCTTGACTGGGCTCCCTCGCCCCCGCAGTTGGACGCCGCCTTCGCGTTCTAATAAGTCCTAATGCCGCGAAGACGAAGGGGGGGGGGGGGGGGGGGGGGGGGTTGAGGTGGGGTTGGTTGTTGCGGTGGGGTGGGAGAGGAAGAGGAACAAGACGGCAGGGGGGGGCTGGGGGGGCAGTGGGCCTGCGGAGCCAAGAAGCAGCAATTTTGATGTATTTTACTTCTCTTCTTTATTTTTACAGTTGAAAAAACACACACACACACACACACACACACATACATCCATACATACATGCACCACATGATCTGTCTTCCTGTGAACAGCATGGTATGGTCCCTGACAAAATAAATATAACTGTTCCATGAGCTTCCAGGAGAGTGAAACCATTCCAAAAAAACAAAACAAAATAAAAAAGTTACGCCATTCACTGGATGGGCAGTCTTGGGGGGTAACAAAAAATTATGGGAGGATGCGCCCTTTTCCTGTCAGTTGACCCCCACCACCCCCAAACCCTCCGCCTCCCCCACCTCCATTCCTCCCCACGCCACCTGTTGCCTTCCACCTTTTCACCTGCAGTTATCTGGTTTCGCGCTCACAGAGGCGTCTGGCCCTTACAAAGGAGGGGGGTCGGGTAGGGGGGGGTAAGGGTGGGGGGTTGGGGCATAAGGGTGGGGGGACCATTTTTCACTGCCGTGTACGCAGCCACCACGCCGGGGCCTTCTTAACAGGTGCTAACATAATACAGCGCGCTGTAAACTGCACACTCTGGACCCATACCAAAAATATTTCAGAACAAAGATGAGAAGAAAGGAAATGGGGTAGTGGTGGGGTGTGTATGGGAAGGGGGTGTATGTGATCGCGCACATGCGTGTGTGTGTGTGTGTGTATGTGTGTGTGTGAGTGTGTGGAGGGAATGGGCGGACACGTCGGCGAAAGTCGGGCAATAAATCTTTAGAGGGGAATAACCTCCGCTTTGACACGTTCAATTGAATCTTTGTGAGCAGACGCAGTAAAAGATAGCACGCTCCCAAAGTTCAGACGGACGCCCATTGTTCATGTGCCAGAGCTGAGCTCGGGGGGGTGGGGGGGGGGGCGCTCGGAGAGGGTGGGGGGCGCACAGGTCTCGGACATTCATCATAATGCATATCCCACTCCAGCAAATGACTCACAACATTTATAATACCACCCCCCCACCCCCCACACACACACACATACACACCACACCCACCATTGTAAGGAAGCCACCAAGGAGAGGATTGTGGTGGGGGATGGGGGTGGGATGAAAGGGGGTTGGGGGGGGGGCTGTCATCTTCCAGGGCACCCAGAGGGGGGCACAGAACAGGGGCACAACAGGTGACAGCAGAGCAGTGTGTGTGTGTGTGTGTGTGTCTGTCTGTGTGTGTGGGTGTGTGGCTGTGAAGGGCTGTAAAGACACACACAGTGTGTGTCTGTGTGTGCGCACGCAGGCATGTGTGTATGTTTGTGTGTGTGTGTAGGGATCTCAAATGTCTGTGTGTGTTTGTGAGAATGAATAATGAAGAATGAATGTTTTTTTTCTTTTCGGCTGTTCTCATTTTCTTGAGCAAGAGCAAGAAATCAAAGCGAAAGACAAGCCCACTACGTAAGCCCCCTCTCTATCTGCAGCCATTATGTGGGTCTGTTCTGTGGGAGTGAGGCCAGTGCTGTCCCTCCACAGGCTAACGCCAAATGGCTGAGAAAACGCCACACTCCCTGCCCCGATCCCCATGCTATTTCACTGCATGTCCTACTCTACATAGTATGGCTATGCATGTGACAGTAAACCATCCTTGTATCGTTCTATCCTAGTATCGTTGTTACCAGCTCTCATCAGTTACAAATCCACCACACCTCTCACCTCCCTGCAGTGGTAAGCACAGGGCCAGGTCACACACACACACACACACACACACACACACATACATACATACACTCTTCAAACACACACATGGATATGGACGCACAAACACACACATCCACATACACAATATGGATACACACACACACACACACACACAGACACAGACATATGTAACCCCCCGGCACACACACACACCCTGGCTGTTGGCAGGCCTAGAAGAGAGAGTGGTGTAGGCCTTCAGCAAACAGATAACTGCGATGTGATTTTAGCAGGGGATGATCCTGGAGAATTAGCGTCGGGGAGAAGGGGGAAATTATTCCAAGCACGCGGTCCAAATGACATTAAGGAGCGACCGAGGGGGCTTCCTGCCTGCTTTTGTTCCCCCATAATGAGCCGATTTCACACACTTGTTAATGGGGCTCAATGACTTCTGAGACGGCCAAAAGATCTGTGTTTTCAACCCCCCCCCCACATCCCCAACCCCCAGCCCCCACCCACAATCCTCTCTCTATCCCTCAACCACCCACTGTCTGAAACTTCATGCATTTTTAAAACAGCATGACTAAGAATGCACCAGCCCCTCCGGGCCCCCGAGCCGTTTTGTTTGTCTCCCTCCATTAGGCGAAGGCAGATGTACAGCCCCAAAACATGATTAGACAGATCCATCTTCTCACGCGCGGGGTTACCAGCCTCAGCCTCATCTCATCCTCCTACTCTGTTGCTTCTTCTTCTTCTTCGCTGTCTTTCTCTCTTTTTTCTTTCTTCTCTCTTCTACTTTCTGTTTTTTTTTAAACTCTTTCTAATCAAGAGCGACTTCCCACAAGCGTGTTTAAGCTAGCAATAAAGTATCTCCCAGGAACACACATAACCTTAGGGGAAATTCCCATGTCGTGAAGCATGCTTGCCGTTGGCTAGGGACGGACTAAGACAAGCCTCCCGATATGCTGGGAAGCTGCTCCAATGAGCAGGAGACAATGGACGGAAAATTAAATCATTTCTTTTTTCCTTTTTTCCCCTTGCTTTGGTTTTGTTTTGCATGGGTTTCTTTTAATCCATCTCTGTTTTTTTTTTTTGTTTTTTGTTTTTTTGTTTTGCTGTTTGTTTGTTTGTCTCTGGCAGCAGCGTGCATTTGTTTGTCATTACAGAAACGAAACCGCTCAGGCTGACAAAACCACTGTCTGCTGCTTGGGCCGCCCGCCTGCCTCTGCTGCCTGCCTGCCTGCCTTCCTTTCAGCCGACGGCAAAATAGGCATCACATCGGCAGCAACAAAACAAAACACAAAACAAAAATGATATCAGAGAGCATACAAGTGAGTGACAAAACTACAAATCTATCAAGTTTGTTTTTTTTCTCTCCCTCCTCCTCCTTCTACTCCTCGTCATTGCGGCAAACACACAAGAGGAACATGTCGTCGTGTTTCGGTGCGTTTTTAATCATGTAGCGTTTGTCTTTTCCAGGGCCGTTTACGCCTGTGCTGGGCTGTGCCGGGCTGGATGGCTGGATGGCTGGGCTCATTATGATGGAGCAGCTTTAATACAGCTCAGCTCATCTCAGCGGTAGCAGTAGCGGCGGTAGTGGTGGTGTCGGCAGCGGCAGTATTATTCTGCAGTGAATGCTCGAGATGATTGAGGGTGCTCTAATTTTAGTGAGCCATCCAGCTGTCTCCTCCGCCAAAACTCCAGGCTCCTTCAATGGCCACGCTGTACCTACACTCACTACACACACTCACTACACACACACACACACTCACTCACACACACACACACAATTACACACACACTCGCACACAGGCTCTCACACACAGACGGCACAATGAGCATGAGCCGAAGGGGAAAAGAGTGTATGAGGTTTGGGGGGGGGGGGGGGCGGGGGAGTGTGTATGAGGGGACGGGGAAGGGGACACACACGATGCATTTATGATGTGTACAGCCTGCAATTTAAAAGGCTTAAGAGGCCAACTGTGAAGCCTCATCTCTCTAATGGCGGGGCTTTGATTTGCTTGATTGTCTCCAATATTGTGCACACAATAAAAGCAAAACTGAGCAGAATTTGCAATTCTAATCAGCTCCTCTCAACAAGTCTGGGCAGCCAAGGAACAGCCAGCGCACTCCTCCGGGATATCATTTGGCTGGCTGGAAAATAATGACACACAATCATTGCCATGGATACCATGCGCCATCCCAAAAGGAGAGAGTGGAGGATATTAATACACAAGCTCTGAGGACAAAATGAATTAGCGTTGAGATTAGGCTGATACGAGGTTAATGAGTCTCACAGCTTTTTTTTTTTTTTTTTTTTCGAGGGAGAGAGAGTGTGAGAGATGATAAACCCCCCCATACACGCCCCCCCCCACTCCTTCCCGCCACCCCCTCTTCATACAGCCACCTCAACGAAAAAAAAAAAAAAAAGAGAGAAAAAACCCTGAAGCATTCGACTCAACACCTGGTGTGTGGCATGTCTAAGCAAGTTCGCCTGCTCGTTTGTGGAAAAAAAAAAAAAGAAAAAAAAACCTCAACTGGGACTTGGGAGTCTCGACTCGGCAACGTGGTGGACAATACGTTCTTGGGCTCTTGGGGTAGCCCAGTGTCAAGATAATAAATTAATCAAAGCGATGACCAGGAATCCCTGTGACAAACATCGTTTCACTGGGCGAGAGTGACGGAGATGAATCGAACGTGGACCCATCTGTCAGGCTCTCTCTCTCTCTCTCTCTCTCGTAGCTTGGCTCCTTCCTCCACGGCCATGTTCGTATGATAATGAAGGCTGGCGAAATAAATGAGCCAAAACTGGCATGCGGACGACCGCCGGCGCAGTGACGGGAATATAATTTCCCAATCAATCATCAGAACGGTCTTAAAGTATGCCTTCCGTTTACTTAAGGGTGGGGGGAGAAAAAAAATCACAACTCAACTTGACCTAACCTAGAGACTAATGGCGGATCAGAGGAGGAATGAAAGAAGACTACTGCTTTAGCGTGTGATAATGTGGCCATTAACCATCAAGCCGAGCGCAAGGCCCTCACGAGGAGTCACGAGACCATGAGACGGGGAGAGGGGAGAGGAAATTTGACAAGAACAATGAGAGGAAAAGCTGCCTGTCAGACGAGAAGACGTCTCTATACCCCTCACAGACCCCTGCTGGGAAGGCCATGAGCAAAGGGCTACCGTGTCGGGGAAAAGCGATTTAAAAGGCGGCCTGGTTCAAGCGCTTCCTTAAGTAAGGAATTCCTCATTCGCGGCGCTTTCGAGAAAAGACACATGTGTTTCTGTCACATCCCTCACACTGATCCAGGATCAGGCCTGTGTGTGGGAGCCAAGTGCACTTCCTCATATCCCCTCACACTTTATCATCTTCTCTCTTTTGTTTGCCGACACGTCTAACAGAACAGAAGCAGCGTTTAAAATAACATGGCATCGTATAACTCGCCTACATTAACATATCAGCTTTTGCAGAACGGGAACAGTTTGCTGTGTTTCCATTTGTTTCCTCCAAGTGGGTTTGTTCAGTATTTAACGAGGTTAATAAATCCATGAGAACTATGAAAAGACTGGATTTGTATTTTTAATGAACACTAAAAGACTACAAGAGAAAAAAAAAAAAACAAGAGAAAGAAATGTTATCGCAGAGAAAACTTATCACGAAAAATTCACCAAATTTCTGCATCAGGCAATTAGCGGCTTCCTGTGTCAAACTCTCACATAATGGGTTTATAATGAGGATCTCATTTATGAAAATCGCTGGATGCTAAAAACTTCTCTTTTTTTTGCTGCTGTTCAAAACCCCTAAAGTGTCCAATTAATCTGTAAAGTGAAGATAGAGGCAGAATAAAAGAGAGAAAGAAAGAAAACAAAGTCATCGAGCAAGTCAGATGTGTTGGGAGTTGGAGAGTGTGTTTCATGAAGCTGCAATAATCTGTGTTCTCTGGTGTGTCATGGCGTGGAGACTTGAAAAGAGCTATGTTTCTCGTAAAAACTAAATAATCATTTCTGTGGACTAAGGCAAGCCCAGGCTCTGGCTAATAAAACTGCACTTGATTGGGCAAGCCCAGGCTCTGCCTAATAAAACAGCGGTTGATTGGGCGAGCCAGCCATGGGTTTGCAGCAAGCGCGACGGAGCACCTCCTTAGCTGTGGTGTTAACGCTGGCAAATTGAACATAAAGTAACAAGCAAAACTGCAGGGAGACCAGCGAGTGGCGTGTGTGTGTGTGTGTGTGTGTGTGTGTGTGTGTGTGTGTGTGTGTGTGTGTGTGTGTGAGTGTGTGTGTGTCTCCCTTCCCTCCCCACAGGAATGAAAAATGTCTAACCACCCCCCGCCCCAACAGAGAGAGAGAGACACACACACGCACACACACACATACACACATACACACACGCACACACACACAGTCTTCTTTTCCTTCTTTCTAGCAGTAGCTCTGTGACTGCTTATCATGACTGTTATTGTAGAGAAGCTGTGCAATGACTCAGAAGGCAAGGGGAGAAGGCCATTACCAACGCTATATTATCATCATTGGAGCCATCTGTAACTCACTCTCCACCTTAATCTCCACCAGAGCACGGCCCCAGCTGACACCTCAGTCTCGCTTTCCCCGCTCTCTCCCCCCCCTCTCTCTGTCTTTCGCTCTTTTTTCCTCTCTCTTCTCAATGCACTTGCTCCCCTCTTTCATTCTCTCTCTCTCGCTCGCTCTCACTCTCTCTTTTTCTGTTTCTGTCTCTCTCCTCAAAGCACTTGCTCGCTTGCTCACACGCACACACTCGCTCACACACACTCGCACTCGCTCGCTTTTGCCCTCCCATTTGTGCGAGCAGCTGTGTTCATGTCAAGCAATGTGAATCTGGACATGCATTATTCTTACCCACTTGACCAGAGCAGTGTGGCCTTCACGCCCGGCCAAGAGCCCTCCTTTTCCCCAGCCCTTTGCAACCCCAAAGCCATAATAGTTAGCCCCTTCCAAGGCGAACCCCCCACCCTTACCACCACCCCACACACCCCCAGCCCCACTTTCACCTCTTAGCTCCAGCACTGCGTCTACCTCCGAGAGAGAGAGTCAGCCAGCAAACGAGGGCTTTGAACAGGGCCGAGGCCGAGGACTTACAAACCTCTGGAGGTGAGCAAATTATTTCTTGACCTTTTTTTTCCTCCCTCCTCTGTGCCGTGCTCTTACTTTGGTCTTGTAATTCTTATTTTTTTCCCCCGTCTTGTCTCGCTCTCTCTCCCTCTCTCTCTCTCTCTCTCTCTCTCTCTCTCTCTCTCTCTCTCTCTCTGTCTCTCTGTCTGCCTTTCATGCTCCTGGGAGGCCCTTGTAGTGTAGTACATGTGTGCTATGGGCAGAGTGGGGCTCTCAGAAGTGCCTGCGAAGATTGGTTTGCTTGTTGAGAGGCGTGCTGGCTGCCAAAGCTCGAGGATCCATCTGAAAGATGTTTTTTGTTTTCTCGCCCACCCCTCCTCCTACGCATTCGTCTCTCTCTCTCTCTCTCTGTCTCTTTCTCTATCTATCTCTCTTTCTCTCCCTCTCTCTCACTCTCTCTGTCTCTATATATCTCTCCATCTCTCTCTCTCTCTCTTTCTCTGTCTCTCTCTCTCTAAAAAGGAATTTATGGATCATCAGCTAACAGCAGGTGTCCTGCTCCTTTAATATGTATACAATGATATGAGTTACAGGGACACATGGGCTGTCATTTCAAAGCACCAAATGCAAGAGGCACCAAGTGTGATCCAATATTTATCACGACAACACCAAGAGCTGACTGACTGTGTGTGTGTGTGTGTGTGGAGTTGGTTGTGGAGTGGACTCCAACACAAATACATGCATAGAATCTCAAGCACTGTCGCCTTGGTGCACATCGGGGTACAACACACATCAGAATACACCCATGGAGACTCAGCACAACAATATGGGCAGCGGAGAAAGAGAGGGGGAGAGAAAGGGGGAAAAGAGGAAAAGAAAGAGAGAGAAACCCTTTCTTTTTCATTTCTCTCAGCTTTTCTCTCTTTCCATGCACTTTTCTCTTCTCTCCTTTTATTTTTCTTTTAACCGCCCTTTTGCCCATTTTTTTCTTTGCTTCTTTCCAGCTTCTTTTTCAGACCGGAGTCGAAGCGTTTAATTTTTGGTGACTCTCACGGGCCCTTTGAGCAGGGAGAGGTGCACAATGGGAGAGAGGGAGCCAGAGAGAGAGAGGCAGAGAGAGAGCGAGAGAGAGGGATGCAGAGAGGCAGACAAAGAGGGAGAGAGAGGCAGAGAGGAAGAGAGGGAGCCAGAGAGAGGGAGAGAGATGGAGAGAGGCAGAGACAGAGAAAGACGCAGAGAGGGAGAGAGGGAGAGAGAGAGAGAGGGAGGCAGAGAGAGAGAGATAGACAGAGACAGAGAGAGGGAGAGAGAGAGAGAGAGAGAGGGTCCGAGGCTGAATGGTGACTGACAGAGCTGCCGATTGCCTGTGAGGAGATTAAGCCCGTCGCTCCAGACCATGGCACAGTCGGCGGGCGGGCGGGAAGCCGCCGGGAAGGAGGGAAGGAGGGGGTAAGCGGCAGTGGTGGGTGGTTGGTTTGGTGGGGGGGTTTGAACCCCCATACACGCCAAAGTGAGCGCAGCGAGCGTATAGACTGCGGAGTGCAGTGCCGGCGGGAGGGGGGGTGGGGGGAAGCAATGGTGGGTGGGTGGTTGGTTGGGTGGGGGGGTACTGAACCCCCATACACGCCAAAGTGAGTGGGGCGAGCGCATAGACTGGGGAACGAGGAGCGAGGAGCGAGGGGTGAGGGGTGTGGGGCGAGGGGCGAGGGGCGAGGACGGCACCACCCGCTGGAAGGCCCTGCTGATGCCAGGCTCCGACGCGCCACAGCTTTTCCACATTAACTCCAGTGTCCGCAGCCACGATATGCACGCTGAGGAGAACCAGATGGGACTGGCAGCTCCTAAGGCGAGCGCATATAACACACACACACACACACACACACAAAAAGCATGCATCTAAATCACAGGAGGGCCGGCCACGCCGAAGTGTGTGTGTGTGTAGGTGTGTGTGTGTGTGTGTGGGTGTGTGTGTGCCTGTGTCCTCCTCGCGGCACATCTAACACTGGCTGCTGCTCCTGCTGCTTTGGCCTTTCTGCACACACACACACACACACACACACACACACACACACACACACACACACACACTCCCAATGCACCCCAACAGATCCTGACTCCTTCAGGTGGTGCACATGGTAGCATTTCAGGCTGCTCTGGCCTCCTCCTTTCGTTCTTTCTCTCTCTCTCTCTTTCCCTTTTTTTTTACTATATCTTCCTCCCGGTATTAAATCTCCCTGAAACATAAGGCTTTAATACCCAAACACATCATAAAAACAAACACAAGCTGTAATTTGAACCAGATGAGGAGCAGATGAAACAGCTTCCTCTCCATGACTTATATATGTTATTAAAAAAGAGAGAAAGAAAGTGAGTTGGAGGGAGAGAAATACATACAGAGAGAGAGAGAGTGACAGAGGGAGGCAGAGCGATAGAAGAGAGAGAGAGATAGAAGAGAGGGAGCGAGAGAAAGAGAGAGAGAGAGAGAGAGAGGAGAGAGAGAGAGAGAGAGAGAGAGAGAGAGAGAGAGAGAGAGAGAGAGAGAGAGAGAGAGAATATTTACTTTTGCGATGCCGGTGGGGAAAAGGGGGAAATGTGGCTCCCCTGCTGAGGAAGAGCTGATGTGTTTTGGGGAAGACTAGCAGTTTGTGTGTGTGTGTGTGTGTGTGTGTGTGTGTGGGTCTGGAAGACTGGGAAGAAAAATGTCTACCTCTGTACCATGCTGTAGGAAGAAAAAAAAATGCAGACACACACACCCACCCACCCACACACGCACACACACACGGTGACAGTGACATCTTCATTTGGCGAGATTAATCAGCAGACAGGAGCAGTGATAAGACAAAGGAGTCAATCACACTACAGCACCTCCCCTTATTCCCTCCATCCATCCATCCACCCACCCTCTCCACTCTCTCCATCTCCACAGCAGCCAGCTCACTCTCTCTCTCTCTCTTTCTCTCCCCCTCTCGCCCCTCTCTCTTTCTCCCCCCTGTCTCACTCTCCCTCTCTCTTTTACCCCCTCTTTCTCCCTTTCTTTCACTCTCTCTCTCTCTTTCTCTCCCCCTCTCTCATTTTCCCTCTCTCCCTTTTTCACTCTCTCTCACCTCTCTCTTTCTATTTCCCCCTCGCTCGCTCCCTTTCTTTCACTCTCTTTCTCCCTCTCTGTTTCTTTCGCTCTCCCTCCCTCTGTTTCTATTTCTCCCCCCCCTCTCTCTTGCACTATCTCTCTCTCTCTCACTGAGGTGGATTTACGTTGGGATTTACTTAGGGAGTTAAAGCAGCTTAAATGCTCGAGCTGTTTTAAAGCTTGATACCATTGTTGGCTTTAGATGGAGCGATTGGTCTTCTGGACCTTCACCGAAAGCCTTAATGGCTTGTTCCTCGTCTGGCCTATTTTCCCTCCTCAGCTGCGATAGAGAGGACACATTTTGATTGATTGCCAGTCGTCTTTGTATGTGACTGCGACTGTGTGTGTGTGTGTCTGTGTGTGTGTGTCTGTGTGCTGTGTGTCTGTGTGTGAATAAAAATAAAAGGAATTCAGACAAAAGCAAGCGAGGCAAATCTGTGAACATTTGACTCCATCAATCATGGCTGCAATCAAAATAATTCAATTATGATGCCTCAAATCCCTTTGGCTTACGCTCTCCCCCAGCGCACCCCCCCACCCCCCCTCTGCCTGCAGACAAAATTCAATTGAAAGACAATACATATATGATGGTCTTAACCCCCCCACCCCCCCACCAACCCCACCAATCCTCCCTCTCTACATTTGAAGTCTTTTTTCCATGACTTACATTTTCCAACTATTAACAGAGAGCCTGAACGGTTGGGCGCATCTATAAAAACAAACTTCTTTTTCTCTCATCGGGGGAATGCCAATCCCATCGCAAAAAGAAAAAGAAAAAGAAAAAGTTTCAGACAATTTCAAGGTGCATCGTTCAAAGCGAAACACAGAGAGACAGAGAGAGAGAAGAGAGAGAAAAAGAAATGGAAGAAGAACAGGAAGAAGAAGAAGAAAAAGAAAAAAGAGATAAATGCATTTTCAGATAAGAGTTCACTCAAGGGACGAGGCCTGCGCTACAGATCCTTCCTCAGCGGACTTTGAAAGCCGTCTCTCTCACTCCACCTCAGATCCATGAGAGCTATGCAAATGCAGAAAGGTGGAAAGTGAAAAGTGAGGTGTTTTTCTTCTTTTTTCTCCCTCTTTTCTTTTCTCCCCCTTTGCCCCATCTCTCTGTCTGTTCCTCCGAAGAAGTATCTGGGTGTCTGTGTGTTCTGTGTGTGTGTGTGTGTGTGTGTGTTTGTGTGTGTGTGTGTGAGAGAGAGAATGTATGTGTGTGCGATTTGGTTTTCAGATTTCTATAGTGTGAAAAGGAGGCGGGAGAAGGGAAAAGTTTTGCTGGTGTGTGTGTGTGTGTGTGTGTGTGTGTGTGTGTGTGTGTGTGTGTGTATGTGGTGCGGGGGGGCAGTGGGGTTTTTGGTGAGAGTTTTTTTTTCTGAGGAGAGAAGGGGGCCGGGGGGAGTGGGGAGGGAGTGAGTGGGGTGTTGGTGGGGGTGTGAAGGGATCAGCTCTGGGCCTCCTATAGTGGTGCAATTGAAGCCGTCGTCACAGCTGCCACGCAGCTTGGGAGCCAGAGCAAGAGGGACTCCCACTCCCGGCCATCTCGGGATCCGGGCAGGCAGGCAAGCAAGCAGGCAGGCGGGTGGGTAGGCAAGCGGGCAGGCAGGCAAGGCAGGGCCACGGAACAGCGTGACTTTTCGTCCAGCCCCCCCCTCTTTTCATTCAGTCCCGGCGCAATGAACTGAGCACCATTTCACGCTGGGAGGTGTGCATTGAGCCAGCTGAAGCCGGTGCCTCCGAGGCCCTCGGCCGAGAGGGCCGGTGAAGAAGGGGGACAACGGGGGCCGGCGGGGGCGAGAGAGAGTCCCCCCCCCACATCCCCTAACCCCCCAGCTGCGTGGACACAGAGGAACGCCTCGGGTTTTTCTTTTTTTTCTTTTTTTATGCTGTCTGGCCCCACCAGCTCCAGATATGCGGTGGGAAAAAAACTTAGAATGGAGATAAAAAAAGGGGAAAGAAGAAAGACATAAAGAAAGAGAAAGAAATATGGACAGAGACAGGAGAGGAGAGGAGAGGAGAGGAGAGGAGAGGAGATAGAGAATGTGGATGAATGATAAATGAATTAAAAAGAAAAAAAAACAAGACAAACACAGAGAAGAGCACAAGAGCAACAGGCCCACAAATTGTTTCTACAAACGCAAAGCCTTCAGTTCCTAGTATCTCTCACGTATGCCAAACCGGAGGGGGTGAATTCCTTCAGATTAACCGAAAAACCCACTCGTTTTTTTTTCCTTCTTCTTCTTCCTTTTGGCTCTCGATTCCTAATAGTGATAAAATCCATGGATTATGTGCTGCTATTTCCAAGCATGGCTAATGGTCTCCATTTCGCCCCTCTTTATCCAGCGAATGGATTAGGACTGTTTTATAATTAATATGGAGGATTGTGAGCGCGGGTCCATCTGGTGTGGTGCGGTGACACACTTACTGAAGGACCGGCGCAGCAGGAAGAGGGTATCGTCTATTCAATTAGATGGGTGCCCTAGAAGTGGGTTCTAATGGGTTTTGAAATGGCTGTCACATCCATCCGTTCCACGGACCCCCAGTTCCTCCATGGGTCCTACCACAGCTCCATGATCTCATAACGCCGTTCTTGCCCCCTCTCCCTCTCTCTTTCTCTGTCACTCTCTTGTTCTCTCTCTCTCTCACCCCCTCTCTTGCTCTCTCTCGCTCTCTGTCTCTCTCTCTCTGTCCCTCTCCTGCTCTCTCTCTCTCTCTTTCTCTCTGGCTGTCTTTTTTTCCCTCCTTACTCCATGAGGAAAGAGTGGGAGAGAAAAAGAGGCACTCTTTTCTTCCGTTTCTTTTCCCCACTCTCTCTAACTCTCTCTCCCTCTCTCTCTGTCTCTCTCTGCTGAAAGCATAAAGCACTAAACTTTCTCTTTTGCTGTTCTCCTGGATGTTTTGTTCTAGCACCCTTTTCCTCAACTCCTGCTCTGTCTTTCTCCCTGCAAAACACATGGAAGTAATCTTTAGGCTATGTGTGTGTGTGTGTGTGTGTGTTTTGTAAGTGTGTGTATTTCTGCGTGTGTGTGTGTGTGTTTTGTGTGTGTGTGCATGCATGTGTGTTTTGTAAGTGTGTGTATGTGTGTATTTGTGTGAATGTGTGTATGTGTGTGTGAGTGTGTGTGTGTGTGTGTGTAGGGAGCTGTGCTGATGGGCAGTGTTGGCTGCATGTTGACACCCTCGGCGCTCGCGGCTAGGCCTCTCATTTGCACATTCAGTGTTGAAGGCTGTTTCCTGCGAGCAAGAGAACCTTCTTTAAGCGTCCTCGGGGTTACACTCATTTAAATTGCTGCCACTGTCTTGGGAGGTTTTGGAACCGCGTCGCAGCCAAGCCTGTGTCCATGCCAGCCTGCTTCGGCCAGACAACAGGAAAAGAACCATCAGCAATGGGCCATACAAACACACACACACACACACACACACACATTTAGAGCCGGGCCCACACAACAGCCACCACCAACACCACACACTCGTTTTTTTTTTTTTTTCGTCTTCTTTGCCCTGTTTTTCACGTGTTGTTTTCCTCATTTCTATTGTGCCTCTTTGTTCAGGTTTAACAAGATGGCAGCACAATTCCACCCACCCGCTGCAGTCAGTCAGGGCACTTTAAAAAACTCGGCATCTGCACATGGTAGCACTTCTTACCGCAATTTAAACGCTCGAGGTCTATTTTCAAAACCATTAAGTCTCGAGTTCTGACCACACCACCACAAGTGGCAGTAACTGAACCTGACACACTACTATTGGCAGGTAATGAGCTTTGCAGACCAACACAAACTCAAACTCCACGCGCAAAAAATGCTCAACTCGGACGGGGTACTCAAGCAAACATTCGGCCATCTGTATACGGAGAGTGAATAAAATAAACTACATTTGGCACAAATGGGGAAGGGCGAGGGTGAGGGCGAGGGGTGTGGTGGGGTGGGGTGGTGGCGAGGAGGGTGTTTATTTTTGAAATAAGAAAGGAAGAACAGCCTTAACCTTAATGACCCCCCCGAAAACGTTTGTGTGAAGGTGCTCCGGTTGGCCGAGCCGAATCACTGGGACGGCAGCAGCTGTCTCGGACAGATAGGCCCGGCGCACAGAGGAGCCCTTTTAGCTGCGGAGCCACCAGTTGCTTCCCTACGAGCGGGGATAGCAGGGGATAGCGGCTCGCCTCTGCCTCAGCGCACAATGGCAGACTTCTACTTGTGCATTATTCCCCAGCTAAGTAGTCATGAGAAGGCTCTAAGTCCTTGCTCTTTGTAATGAGATCTGTATCAGTGGGAAATGTGATCAGAGCCTGGGGGTGGGGGTGGAAGGGGTGGTGGAGTAGAGGGGGAGAAGGCTGAGGGGACGGGACAGGAGGGAAGGGGAGGGGAGGGGAAGAGGGAGAACACAGGGTGCCGAGCAAAGCAGAGCAGAGTAGGGTGGATGGGGGGGGTTGACTGGAGGGGTGGAGAGGGTGGTGAAGAGTGGTAAGGAGGGAGGGAGGGTATGAGAAGTAGAGGCAAGGCAGGAGGGCGCAGGGGCAAAAGGCTGGGGCGGCAAGAAAACAGTTCCGTGACACCCCCTTCCCTTCAGCTAGCCAGCCCCCAGCACACACACACACACACACACACACACAGGTTTTCCAAGGGGGAGTTTTTAATCATTGGACGAGAGCCAGTTCATCGCAACACTGTCACTTGTGATCACAGGAACATTCTGGGTGATGTCAGGACTCTCCCTCTCCTCCTCTCTCTCTCCTCCTCTCCCTCTCCCTCTCCCGGTGACTTTAATATGTTAACTACAGGCCACTCACTAACTCCTGATTTATTGCCCTCGACACACAAACCCAAACTGGGGGATAGAAGGAGAGAGGGAGCGAGAGAGAGAACGAGAGAGCGAGAGTGAAAGAGAGAATAAGAGGGAAAGAGAGTGGAGAAAAAAAGAGAAAATTCACAGGAAAAATAGAGCGAGAAAGAGTGCAAAAACACAGAGGAAAAAACTGGGGAGATAAAGAGAGAATCAAAAACAGACATGAAGAGAAAGTCAGAAAGAAGTCAGAAAGAGAAAATAAACAGAGAGAAGTGAAGTGAAAGAAACAGAACGACTTAGAGACAGCTGAAAGAGACAAACCCAAAAGATAAAAAAGGGAGTGATGAAGACAGAGTTAGAGAAAAAGAGAGCGAGAGAGTGAGAGAGAAAACGAGAGAGCGATTGGGTGTATAATAGGAACAGCTTTAATGCAGAGGAAATATTGACTCTCTCGGAGCGACACAGCCAATCCAAACCCCCCGGAATCAAACACGGGGATCCGCGGGTACTCCAGGTCTGTTTTTATTTCTGTTTGCGCCTGATGTTTACAGGCGAGTCTAGATAAACACCAGGGAGCCCAGCTCTCCTTAAGCATGCAGGAGATGTGACAAGTGCTCCTAAAGAAGGAGGCCTCAACCCAGCCATTTGTGCACAGCTTCTCTCCCTCTTTCTCTCTCTCTACCCCTCTCTCTCTCTCTCTCTTTCTCTCTCTCTCCCTCTCTCTCTCTGACTGCCTCACTGTCTCTCTTTTCTCTCTCTGTTTTTTTCTACTTTCTTTTCCCTGCCTCGCTTCTCCTTGCTTTGCCTTGCCTTGCTGTTCTCCTCAGCAGAAATAAACAGTAACTGGTTCATGTGGTTTGGAGCTGCAGAGAAGGCAGCGTTCGGCCACATGTTTACCGCGTTAAAAACTCTCCGGATCGCAGCAGCGGCCACTGGCCCCTTGCAGCGAGCGACAAGTTTAACTAGCGTACCATCAATACGGCGAGATTGCACAATGTAACACACTCTTTTGCCTTTTCTTTTTCGACGATTCTTTTTCGTCCAATTAATCACGAGAAGCCACCGATTAATCTCACATTACGGAGAACTATTTACCATTTATATTGACTTGGCAACAGATACAACTTACGAATCCACTGTAGCCCCACTGTAAAGATGTAATGGGTTATTGATTTTTTAAAAGCTTTATGAACAATAAGACAGAATCCAAACGTCTCGAGCAAACTATGCAACACAAAACATATTAATTTCTCATCTTTTTCGTTCAAGGGGGCATTGTTGTTCCCTCTTGCAATCTTTGCCTTTAAAATCCCATGCACTTAAATTATCCCGTCCCTGGTTCAAGGGTGTTGGGGTTAAAATTAATTGAGTAAGTCTGTGCTGTGGGAAACACCAAAGAGGCTGGTGATCTCTGTGAATAGAAATCCATACGGACAAACTGCAAACTCAGAGCTGGACCCAGCAGGCCCCGGCACAAACCTACGGCAACCATAACTCATGCTCTATTTGGGGGTGCTGGGCGAGATTGTATTGCTGTTGTTATTGTTCCCCGGAAAGAAAGAGGATGGCAGAATTAATTTATTGGGGCTAGCGGTATGGGCTTCCCAAAGTGGGAACAGCACCCAACTAGCTGTGCTAATCTAGCCCAGACACTGGATACTTTTGCTGCTGGTGTTTTTGCTGGTCGAAACGTACCGACTCGAGAAGTAGAAATGACTCTTGACTTACAGTCAGGAGCAAGTAAGGTTTTTTTCAGGGGGGTTATTTTTAACTAAAAAATAAATAAAAAAGACACTAAATTGCAAATTCTGATGTGTGCATGTGTGCATGTCCACGGCTGAAAGTTTGTGCTCTCTCTGCTGTGTTGGCTGATTTATTTCAAAAAGGTCTGGTGGTTGCATGGCCGAATACATTTCATTCATTTTTAATGAGAAGCTGAGTCGTAATGGAATACAGGCACTTATTGGCTCAGAGGCTCATAACTGAAAGAGGAAATGGATATTAATTGATTTATGTTGTCATTGAAAAGCAAGTGTCTCCTAGAAGAGAAAGCGCAAGCGGAATAGCTTTTTCTAACAGCCTTCCTGCCACACTTACATCAAGCCCGAGAGACACCTGGAATTAATGTCATTTAAATCAAAAGAAACGGCTCAACTTTTAAAACAGCAGCTGCCAGACTCTGGCCATCACGGTCCATGGGAAATCCTTGTTATTCATAAAAAGAAAAATACTTTAAACTTAAACCACCCGCCTCCTGCACATTTTCAAACGCATATGGTATTTCAAGGTAATTATAGTTGAACGGCAGTGGAATTTTTATATCAAAATTACAACTTCAAAGGCTGTATTCTGAAAGAAGAAATAGATTCCTTTTTTCCTAAAGTCTCCAATGCGCATTGAATTAGTTACCGTCCATGCTTTGATATGATTGGTCTGGACAATTTAGATGCAAGGCTCTAAACAAACACACTGGGCCCATGCCGCCCCGCTGTCTAAAAGAATCTGCAGCTCAATGCATTCAGGCCCAATAAAGCCCACAACCAACCTATAGACATTCCAAGGCAGAGAACCGGAGAAGCCAAAGGCACCCCCTCGAACATTCGGAACGATTTCTCCACAAAACCCCTTTCGCATTGTTACTGATGGAGTTTGCCAGCTGCCTTTCCCCCCACTTTTTTTTGCCATATACCAACATATGACTTGAATATAGAACCCTTCAGACCATGACACAGCCAGGCATGGGCCAACCGACAGAGTTAACACGCATGGCTTAGTTGGAGAGAGTTTTTGCTTCAACAAGAGGGTGCTACGGCTTGGGGCCCAGACCATGACAATCTAGCCATATCTGCAAATAAATGATATCAACAGAATTTCTACAATTGCTACAACACTTAATCTCCTATTGCAGTAATAGGTGTGGCAAAATTTAGGAAAAAATCGAATACATATATGCATACATACATACGCACATACAAGTATAAAGTACAAAACAACTAAAAACTCTGTTGGCCTAAACAAACAAACACATTTTAAAGTTTTTATATATTTGGGTTACATTAGAGGAAAAAAGTTATATCAACAATAAAGTTTACATGTAACAAGCCAATACTTTAGGGAGCTGTTTTTCACTGTGAGTGGAATTACACTTCTAATTTGTAAACACTTGCAAACAGCTCCAGACACTTTCACGGTGGAAAAACATGTCAACTGACATGACAACAATTACCATAATTAAGTAGCTTAATGTGGCAGTTATAATTTGATAATGACGAGTGGTGGATGGTGACTGTTGGTGCTACTGTTCTGTAAGCATCCTAAAGACTTTTTTCTTTTGCAGTAGACTTGGGCCTCGTCCGCATTTATGAGACTGATGGCGAATGTATGCCAAAGGAAGTGGAACGTCGTTAGAATGACAATAGGCACAGAAAGTCACATACATTTACCCGGGCCCGCCACAACGCGATTAATAATACAACGAAAAGCGAAATGCTCGCTTTGGATAAAATAAACTGATAAAATGTAGATAGAATTCTGAGAGTCCATTTCCCTTACTACGCCGAAACATATAATCATATAATCTGCCGATTAAAAGCACGAAATTCATTAGAGTTCCATGTTTCTGTGAGAATTAATGCGCGAGACCTTTGACCTTCAGATGAGTTGCAGTCTACAGATTAGCCTACATTGACATTTACGCGAGGGCGCAGTACATTGTATTTCCTGTATAATTAAATTGACTACGACCTCTTTAAAGGGAGATTGTGTGGGCCTGTAGATTATTAAACAGTGTGAGTACCCAGGGACTGGGCCTGGCGTTATTTTCCCCCATTAATTCCCAACTAACTGACTATTGTGAAAATATGTTGTTCCTCTAACAATACATTATCATCCTTGACCAAATCTGCACCGTGACACACTTGGCATAATTTTAGGTGACATTTTCTGGCATCATGGTAGGGAGAGATTTTCATGCTCTGCTATTTAGGCAAAACGTCAAACTGAACACAAAAGACATAAGACATGCGCTGTGAAATAGCCATTGTGCGTGCCATTGGCATGCTGGAGACAGATTTTGCATTTAGATGACACGTTATCAGAATGCGAGCCAACTGGCAAGAATGTTATAACTTCTGTGGTCATGATACTGACCGGCAAAAGAATGCCATACTTACTTGGGATTTTGTGTGCTCCAAATGATCGTTTCCAGGGATTTGGCAAATGGCAGCGCGAACCTGCATATGACCATAAAAATCCAAAGGTAATATTTCCAACATCCGACCCCAGCCATTCTCGTCAATTCGCGGTACAGTTTTTCAAAGCTGCTGAACGACTGTTTGGTAATTCAACGTTTTGGCTCGTGAATTGTGGGTTTTCAATCGGGAGCATGTGCGACCGATATCGGATACATAATCTTTTGTCCAGTTACACGCACACTTTTGTTTCGGAAAGCTTGTCCTTGGCTGAACTGAGAAAACGGTAGATTTGCTGTATATGATGTGTAGCTCTCAGTGGTATACAGGCGAGACGATACACTACACGGTCTTGGGTTGGACGTAGGCTTCGTTATCCCAGTGAACCTGTAGCTTCAAAACGAGTTCATTTCGCCAAGTTCTGTCAATTGTCTCTGTCGGCTGGTCAGCCTGGAAACAGTGCACTTCGGGAACAGGTATTGCAGGTCTGGGATTAACAAACTCAAATGCCTTTGGAGATAACGTGCTCAAACAGCCTAAAATAAATCTTTTCCTTTACCTGTCGCTGCATTTCGCCAGTTCTGACAGACACTGCCATCCTTATAACTCCACCAGATTCATTTTACGCACTGTAAAATGAATGAAAGTGCAAAATCAGTGTAGAATACGGTCATTCTACGCAGACGGCAATCACCCAGATCTTGTTTTGGCTTCCTTGTGGTACAAATCCAATCGAGTGGGCTACGTTCTTAAAAAAATAGTTATTTTCCGAGGTCATCCCTGTCTCACCATGTGTCCGGTGCAAATAGTGTATTCCCAGGGCGCCGGCGATGACCACAGGTTTGGTCTCAGATGTTGATGGGTTTGTCTGCAACTTCCATTAGCCGGTGCAGGAGGTGCGGAGGAGGAGGAGGAAGAAAAAAAGTACTCGCGATCCGGCTTAAGCGAGGCTAAATGCTGGCTCTTCTGCCCTTGCTCTCCCCGCGATCCCAGAGCGAAAGCATTAACTGGGATCTCACAGAGATTGCGCCACTCCTCGCATAGGACTGCTACTGTAATCTGATGCCCAGCCGAGCAGGGGACAAGCCTACATATCTGGCTGCGACCAATCATCAGCTTCGCTAGGTGACTAGGGGCTCATGCAGGATACTTCAGTTTAGATTTGATGCACGTTGCACATAGCCCTCAGATGCTCTCTGCATAGCCCGATGTTGAGTGAATCCCTGTGTGGATAGAAAGAGTAATTATTTACATCTCCCGTGTCATTTATAACTTAATAGATGAGGTGTGGACTGCATGCACTGTTTAGACTACACGTTTGGAAAAGTGATATCATTTATTTGTACGCAGTCTCACATATTTTACGACTATGCCAAAATACACTGAAAACAACACTGTTAAAACTGGAATGACAAACACAATGACTACCCTAAATGGATATGAATGCTCTTTCCGCACACTTTTGTACATGTCGCCCCCTAGCGGTGCCTTGGGTCATACGTGACCAGCAGGGAGGTGTGAAGTAGTAGAACGTGAGTTTCCATTGAAAGTTTCAATGGAAAGGAAATGATTCAAGTTCCTCTTTTTCTTGTGAAATGCAAATGCAGTATGGTCAAACAAATTTTATTGAATAATAATTGTCTGAGACTACGTTTATTTTATGGTGCTTAATTTGCATTTTACTGTTTTCTTCCCTTACTCCGCTATCCATCATTGCGCATGTGTTATCCCTCACAAAGAGAAAGAGAGACAGACAGACAGACTGACAGATAGACAGACCCATACAGAGAGAGAGAGAAAGTGAGAGACGGGGAGACACAGAGTGAGAGAGAGAGAGAGAGAGAAATAAACAGAGGGGGAGAGAGTGAGTTTGGCTTTTCCAGGAGACATGGATCCTTCGCCAGGATCTCTCAGTGTCCTCCCCTGTGGCCAAGCGCTCCCACCCAAGCATGAAGGGGGATTAGGGAGGGACACAACGCAGAGCAGATGGAGACAGATGCATCCACCAACGTCCCCACCAAAACACAACACTGGCGTCCACCCCACGACCACCCCAGGAGTGAGTGGCCAGCATCCCCTCTCCCCTCTCCGCACATCCACCATGGCCCACAAACTGAGATTGCTTCCCTTCCTAACAAAACTAACATAACAACATACAACAACATAACAATCACTAAACCAACTCTCTATCTCTTTCTCTGTCCCTATGCATAAGTACATATGTTTGTTGTGCCCCTATACTCAGTGTCCCTTTACACCTCTGTTTGCTTATGTCCTCCTTTTTTGTAAGTCGCTTTGGATAAAAGCGTCTGCCAAATGCAATGTAATGTAATGTAATGTAACAAACTAACACTTTCCACATGCATGTCCACCCGGACCCTGCTGACCGACCGGTGGCCTAACTGCTGCGGCACGAGCACTAACATGTAGAAAGGTCACAGATAGACTAGATCGGCTACCTTGTTTGATTATGTGTATGTCACTAATGGATTAATGGTGGCGGCATTGTTTTTGTTGGTCTAACACTGGTGTGTAGGGATAATATCTCTCTGTCTCTCACACAGATAGATCAGCCACCTAAGGCATTAAATCCATCACAATAAAGGATTTTTAATTCTTTCTCACTAAAATCAGTGTGCCTCGAATTTCTAGACTGTTTTTTTTGTACAAGTAGCCCACTGAATAGGCCTAGTAGCCTACATTTTGGGACACAGTCAAATGCAATTTTGATTTCAGATCGGCCATCTGGTTTGATTATGTGCATGTAACTAATTGATTATTGGTGGCGGCGTTGTTTTTGTTGGTCTAACACTGGTGTGAAGGGACAGTAGCGCTCTCTCTCTCTCTCTCTCTCTCTCTGTTGGGGAGGACAGTGTCTTTGGCCAGCATTAGCCAGGGTGGGTAGCAGATGACTGGGACCTTTAAGTGCCAAGAATCTGAATCAGCAGCCTCGCCCCCCCTTCCTGCCTTCCCATCAACCCCCCACTAAATACACACAAACAAACACACACACACACACTTCTGACCCCACTCCCCACCCTTCCTTGCCATAGGGAGACACCAGGAGGTAGGTTTATGTATGCATGTGTGTGTGTGTGTGTCTGTGTGTGTGGCATAGGGGTATGGGGGGGGTATGCCGGGGGGCGAGATTCTGGGGGTGCAATCCAAGGCTCGTTGCCATAGAAACGGCAAACATTGGGCCCCCGTGGAGGAAGAGAGTTTGCTGTATCCCAGCGCAGACACCTGATATGCCCCTCCTTCGGGGAAAGGAAGGCATGGTGTGTGTGCGTGTGTGTGTGTGTGTGTGTGTAGGGGGGTGGGTGTGTGATTAGCTCTGCACACACGCGCATACACACACTGATAGGTTTCACAGCTGTGCCAAAAAGGCCCAGTATGCTGGCAGGACCTGGCCGGGAAAGAGGGAGGGAGAGACGGAGGGAGAGAGGGAGGGAGGGAGGAGAGGGGACAGGGGCGAGACAAGGCAAGCAGGTGACCAGTGGGGTGGGGAGGTGGGTTTGGGGGCAGTTGGTTGGGGGGCAGAGGGGGCATCCTGCTGTCCCAGCACTGATGCTCAATCAAGTGACAGCCATCACAGACACAGGCTTGGCTTCAAAGCCACACACACACACACACACACACACACACACACACACACACACATGCACACACCCCTTCAGAACACAAACAAACAAGAGCTCATCTGTAATGGGACGTTCGCTTTTAAAAGGCTCCATGCCTTCCTCCAACTTGTTAACATGTTATTATGACCTTGTGTTCTCCTATTTAGTTGGCCAAAATATCTTTTCTGTGTGTGTGTGTGTGTGTGTGTGTGTGTGTGTGTGTGTGTGTGTGTCTGTGTTTTGTTTTTTTTTCTCAGCATGTTATTGTAATCTTGTGTTCCCATATTCAGTTTGGGGGAAAAAATGGTTTTGTGTATTCTTTCTTGTTTTGTTTTTGTCATAAATAAGCCTCAATTGTCTTTGAGAAAGATGATTTCAAATTGTAGGGAGCACAAAAAACACACAAAAAAAAAAAACAAAAAACAAAATCATGACTTTGTTTTCCCACAGCGACCTCACCTTTTGTCTGAAGTCAGGCCTTTGAAGAAGTGCTGAGGCTCCGCCACAAGGCTATTATATCTCTGTTTACCCACAGCCACAGTCGAGCCAGCTGAGCAGTAGTGCTTTAATGTACTCCACAGTCACAAACACGGCATGACTCAGCTGTGTGGAAGGCACTGAAAGTGGGCCTTTTAGCTGTGTGTGTGTGAGACCACCTTTTTATTTCTGTTATCTGATATGATTATCTCTTGTTGTTTCTCGTGAGTTGTATTGTGTGTGTGTGTCTGTGTGTGTGTTCGTGTCGTACTGTAATTTGTGGTTTATGTGTTTATGGTAAACTGTAAGTGTAAAGTTGCCAATGTTTTCAGATAAAACAAAAAAATGTTAATAACAAAGAAAATACCTTTTTTATTGCAACTAAACGGACATACAGAGGACTACCAAGTACAGTGAAACAGTGTTCAAACAGGACCAAGGTGCGACACAAAATAGGTAAACATGACAAAATGGCTTATGGCTTAGGGTAATGGCTAGCACTAGTGCCTGCTGTAGATAATAATAATAGTAGTAGTAATAATAATAGCAATATTAACCATCATCATCATCATCATCATCATCATCATCATCATCATCATCACCATTATCGTCATTATCATAATAATAATCACAATAATTTGTACTTGTATAGCACATTTCATACAAAGGATGTTAGTCAAAGTGCTTCAACACTTTGGCAAAGGAGCACAAAGCTATTCTGCCCTACAAAGGCAAAATGCAGTAACTAAGTGAACATAGAAACTGAGAAAGATGCCTTCAAAGTAATCATACGGCCCAGTCCAACATGTTGTAGGTGTGATGGTGGTGATGATTTTATGTACTTTCTCAATAGAAAGAAGCAAGAGACTTAGTAACAAAAAGTCAATTTCCAGTCTAAATTCAATTTGACAAAATATGCAGTTACTGCCTTTTGGCTTTGCATGGCAGTATGGCCCCTATATAAGGCTATTGCCCCGAGTTGTTGCTAATGTGACATTGATATGCACCAGACTGAGGGAACAGCATTGCCGTCGCCCCCCACCCCCCTTTTGCCAGCACTCAGAAAACACCCTAAAACTAAACGAGCTTCGCTCCTGCTGCTGCTGCTTCTGCTGCTGGCACCGGTTCCTGTGGCGTGATGTGATCCTATCACGAGCCCTCCTCCTGCTGCTCTTCTTCCTTCTCCTTCCCCTCCTCCTCCTCCTTCTCCCCTGGGGGTCCAATTCACCCCCTGGGGTATCCGTCCCCATCGCCTCTGCCTCTGCACGATCCTCATTAAGGTGGCATACTGATACCCAGTGATCAGAGGGGGCGGGCAGGGGTGGAGCAGCCAGGGGGTGGGGGGGGTGGAGTGGGGTGGAGTGGAGGGGAGGGGAGGAGGGCATTGATTTAAAGCTAGGGTGTAGGTTGCCCGGAAAGTGATATGGAGGATGGGGAAGGTGGGGGTTGGGGGGTTGGGGGTTTGGGGTTGGAGTGGTGGGGGCTTATTGCTAGATGAGAAAAAGCCGAAAGGCCAGAAGCAGGAGACGTAGGAGAGAGAGAGAAAGAGAGAGACAGAGAGAGAGATGGAGACAGAGAAAGACAGAGAGAGTGTGAGACAGGGGGAGTGAGAGAGAGAGAGAGAGACAGTAAGACAGAGAGAGGGAGGGAGAGAGAGATGGACAGACGGAGAAGGAGAAAGAGAAGGAGAGAGAAAGAGACAAAGAGAGACAGCGAGAGTGGGAGAAGGAGAGAGATGGATAGACAGAAAAGGAGAGAGAGAGTGCAAGAGAGATACGGGGAGGGAGATAGAGAGACGGGGAGGGAGAGAGGCCTCGTCAGCTTTCGGTTGGGCTCCTGGCACTGTCCCAGACTTGACGCCTCTCTCAGCAAGAGGAGGTAACTCTCCAATATCACTGCCACTACACACACACACAAGCAGTCCAGAGGGGACTCAGCCAGCCTGACATTTACGCATTCAAATGTTGCACACACAAGGTACTTCCAGTGGGGCAATTCATTTTATTCTGAGCAGGAAAGGGGTGTTTTAATTGGGGAGGAGGGTCGCGGGGGTTGAACTTATTTGTCAGTACAGTTTACAGCATGCTGAAATGTCTTTTCTCAGGGGCCCACATGGTTATGTGCCTAGTTCAAAATCACATAATATAAAGACATAATAAAAAAAATAGTGTAAATGTAGTAAACATGTAGTATAATATAGTAAAATTGCTAAAATAAAAAAATGCTTTAAAGCCAAAGGCCCAATAAGATGGCAAAGTGGCAGAAGCAGAAGTAATGTTTGTGGCAACTGCAGTTGTTAGGGCCCCTCCACGGCACGGCTCCAGGCCCTGTATGGCTCTCTGCATTAGAGTCAGGCCGAGGCAGCATTAGAGTCGGGCGGAGGCAGCGGGTTCATAAATTCAAATCAGAGGGCCATGAATCATTACATGGGGTGTTTTGAATGCCAGCGGAGCGGCGAACCACATGGTTTAGGTTTCAGGCACATACACACACAGGCCCTCTCTCCTCTCCTCTCTCTCTCTCGTTCCCCCATTGTGCGAGAAACGACACATTGTTTTGGCGCATGTGGCAGAGGGGATGCATAATGGGGAAAACATTTAGTGACCGTCACGCTCACAAAAGGGTCCTTCACACGGCTGCACACACGCGGGGAAGCGCTGCGAAATTGTCGTCATGGGACAAGTTTGCCAATAGAGAGATACATATTCCTCTCACAATAGGGATTTATCCCTGTTGTGTGTGTCAGCGTTTATCCGTATTGTGTCCTGCGTTTAATGCAGTTTGGTGTAATGCAAGCTACAGAGGCCATTTAAGTCACAGAGATGCATCTGTTGGGATGTTTGTTACGGAGACCATTTCAGACAGAGAAGCTGCATTCACACTTAGCCTGACCTCCTGTTATTATACTCCATCCGTTTCTGGAAGTGCTGTTTTGTCAAAGCAAAAAGTTTTTCTAGTCAGAGCCTTAGTCAAAACAGCATGGCATACTGTCCCATATGTCAACAGGACTAGGAAAACTCCTGAAAAATCACTATTAGCAGTGAGTGAGTCTTTTATGAATTTTTTTTCAGAGTTTTTCCAGCTAGAACCCAAGTCAAAATGGCAGCCATTTTGCTAACGCGATCGCATGTAAACAGGATTAGAACCACTCTGGAAAAATCATGGTTTGTTACATTATTATTACAATTATGTTTTTTGCATGGATATAATGTTCTTTTGTGCCAAAGTAGATCATGTTGTATTTAAAAAAAAAAAAAAAAAAACATATTCCGAAATTATATTT
>CM059288.1:6390445-6395445 GCA_030347295.1 Setipinna tenuifilis | reverse complement strand
AATTAGCACCAGTCTGGGGAGTCTGATTCACTCAGCCTCTCCTCCGCTCCTCCTCCTCTCCTCTCCTCCTCTCCTCCTCTCCCTTCTCCTCTCCTCCGCTCCCTCCACCTCTCTCCTCCTCCTCTACTCCTCTCCTCTCCTCCTCTCCTCCTCTACTCCTCCTCCGCTCCCTCCTTGTCTCGTCTCCTCCTCCTCCTCTCCTCCACTCCCTCCTCCGCTCCCTCCTCTCCTCCTCTCCTTCTCGTCTCCTCCTCTCCTCCTCCTCCTGTCCTCTTCTCCTCCTCCTCTCCTCCCCTCTTCCTCCTCTCCTGTCCTCTTCTCCTCTCCTCTCTCCTCCTCCTCTCCTCCTCTCCTCCTCTCCCCCTCTTCCCCTCCCTCTGTTTCTCACTCGTCTACTTGGTGCTTCTGCTCTTCAACAGAGCCCATGCAGAGTTCTCCCTTCCTCCCTCTCCCCCCCTCCCTCTCTCCCTCCCTCCCTCTCTTTTCTTTTCCTTACTTTGTTTCACTTAACCTTTCCTCCCCTGCTCTGCTCTGTTCTGTATTTGGGGCGTCCAGTAACACAACTGGAGCTGGCCCTGCCCTGCCTATCTTCTGAGCTGGCCCTGCCCTGGCCCTGTGCTGGCTGGGCTGCGGTGAGGGGCGACGGGACGGACGTTATAAAGTTCAGCTTGTGGTCAGCGGAGTCACAGCGGTAGTTATGACGGCAGGATGTGACGGCGATGCATCACTCTGGGGGGGTGGAGGGGGAGGGGGCACGGCACATGGAGGGGATGGTGGGATGGGGGGGGTGCAGGGAGGGGATGGTGGGGGGTGGCTTACGAACTCAATGCATCACTCTTGGGGGGGTGGAGGGGGTGGGGAGGCAGGGAGGGGGGTGGGACACAGAGGGGATGGTGGGATGGAGGGGGGTGGGGGGCGGCTCACTAACTCCATATGTGCGCGGCTGCGGAGGCGGAAGCGCGGTTTATGATAAGAGGCAAATCAAGGTACACACAGTAGACGATTGTTCACTCTAAAGGAAACATCACTCAGTGCCACGGGAGGGGAAAAAATGATAAAAGGACTGGGGGAGTAAGAAAAATGAAGCAGACAGACTGTGTGTGTGTGTGTTTTTGTGTGTGTGTGTGTGTGTGTGTGTGTGAAAGAGAGAGAGAGAGAGAGAGAGAGATTTTGTGTGTGTGTGTGTGTGTGTGTGTGCATGTGTGTGTGTGTGTGTGTGAGAGAGAGAAAGACAGAGAGAGACAGAGTGTGTGTGAGTGTGTTTGTGTGTGTGTGTGTGTGTGAGAGAGAGAGAGAGAGGCACAGGCAGTGTGAAAGGGAGGGAGAGGGGCAGAGAAAGAGAGAGAGAGAGAGTGAAAGAGATGTGACTGGCTGCTTTGCTTGTTTGAGGAGCTTTCAAAACAGCTGTCTCCACCGGGGTCGACGTCTCTGTTCTTGTTTCCCGCGGTCGCACACACGGACCCTGTAGGCCTCCTTTCCCACAATGCCTTGCTCCGGGATCGCTCCTTTCTTTCCCGGGGCCCTCTGCCTCATTAGCTTTCCCTTCTCCGCTCCTCTCTCCTCCGCTCCTCTCGTCTCCTCTCCGCTCCTCTCCCCTCCTCTCCTCTCCTGTCCTGTCTGCTCCGCTCCTCTCCTCTCCTCTCCACTCCCCTCCTCTCCTCTCCGCTTTCTGTACGTTCAATGTGGCCCTTTGTTTTACAGCCTCTCCCGTGAAACGCACATATCTTCTTCGCACGCCGCACAAATCTTACGGGAGGAGGCCTTCCGCACCACTGCTATCTATCTATCTATCCGTCGGTCGCTAGAAGGGGAAAGCAGGCCCCAAGGCTAGCCGCGTACCGTACGGCGTACAGGCTATTATGGCCAAGTAGCAGTAGCTCAGCCCCCCCGCCCCCCCGTGACAGCTTTAGAGGGGCCCTAGCGCTAACCTTGGTGAGTCGCGCTGCAGGAATGCCGGTCGGCTAGCTGCTACTATGGTCGCGCGGGCTGGGCCGGGCCGGGCCGGGACAGGACGGGGGTGTGAAAGAGTGTTTGTCTGGCACCACCTAAGCCGTATTTTTTTAAAAGGAGCGTGACCATAAAGAATGCTTCCACCCTGGCCCTCTGGAACAAATCAGGGGCTTTGTGTTTTTTTTTTTCTTTTCCCACTCACACACACATACACACACACACACACACACACACACACACACACACACACACACACACACACACACACACACACACATTCGCACTCGCACACATGCAGTTAGTGACACACTAACCACACACAATCACATATGCTCACAGATACTCTCTCACTGTCTCTCTCTTTCTTTGTCTCTCTTGTTCTCTCTACCTCTCTCTCTCTCTCCCGCTCTCTCTCTCTCTCTCTCCCGCTCTCTCTCTCTCTCTCTCTCCCGCTCTCTCTCTCTCTCTCGCTCTCTCTAACAGGCACACATACATACACAAAACTCTTCATTACACACCCAATCATTCTCATACTTGCGCACACACACACACACACACACACACACACACACACACACACACACGCACAGTCATTCACTCACCCATGCACAAACCCACATCCACACATCCAAATACATTTGGTTGTGCTCTTTCTCTCTCTCTCTCTCTCTCTCTCTCTCTCTCACACACACACACACACACACACACACACACACACACACACACACACATACACAGACATACCAGCCAGGCAGTGTGTGTCATACACACAGACACACACAAACAGCAGCTGGAGCTTTCTTTTGGGCACACACCCTACCAAAACCGTCGGAAGCCAGGCGAGTGGCGTGGTGCGGTGCGGTGTGGTGCCAGTGGCCCAATCAGGAAGGGGCTAGCTAGTCGTGCAAGAAGAATTCCTTGAATGCTGCTTTGGATTCCTCTGACTTAATTGGGTTGCTCCTCACACACACAGGCGAGCTTTTCCACCCCTGCTGTTCAAGACAAAAAAATAAACAGCATTTCACAATTAAAACAACTCCTACATCTCTCTACCTCTCGCTCTTTGAGTGTGTGCGTGTAGTGTGTAAGTGTGTGTGTATATGTGTGTGTGCTCAGCTAAAGAATAACAATCTTGTTAAATGAGGTAGAACAGTGCAGGATGTAGCTTTTGCATCCACCCAGTTTATGGTCTCATTTTTTACTTCTTTGGCCCTTTTTTGTATTGCGGGGGAACATCTTAGAACAATAAATTCTGTGGCGGTGGACCCCATATTTTAAGGAGAGGAGAGGAGGAGGGTTATATTTTCTCATCTTTGGCCCTGGCCTGAAACCCATTGTGGGCGAGGAGAGAAAAAGAGAGAGAGAGAGAGAGAGAGGAGAGAGAGAGAGAGAGAGAGAGAGAGGAGAGAGAGAGAAAGAGAGGGAGAGAGAGGGAGCAGAAGAACAGGAGGAAGCAGGACGGGGGGGGGGAGAGAAGGAAAGAAAGAGAGAGAGAAAGAGAGAAAGAAAGAAAGAAATCAAAGGTGCTTCCAGTAAAGGTCAGGGCTCTTCTGCAGGCAAGTGGGTGTGATTAGGAGGGGGGGCCCCCACTGGGCCGGCTGGCCCAACCCGATGAGGCCTGCGAGGGCCTGGGGTGGTGGTGGCGCGGCGCGGCATGGCTGACCCCTCTTACTTCCTCTCCTCCCCGCCTCTCCTCTCCTCTCCTGCCCAGTCTCAGTTACCAGCTCTAAGCCCGGGGATTAAAGTGTCACTCACGCTGACAGTGTTTGTGAAAGCTCTCAGGTGACACCACCGCCAGATAGCAGAGGAGAGCAGGAGAGACGGAGCAAGAGCGAGAGACGGAGCGAGAGAGTGAGAGAAAAGAACAAAAAAAGAGAAGAGAGAAGCTAGCCTAGCTGAGCTGAGCTTAGCTGAGCTGTGGGGGCCTCATATGGGAGACACACACACACTCTCTCTCTCTCACACACACACACACACACACACACACACTCACACACACACACACGCCCCTCCGAAAATAATCAGCAAGTGTCTCTGAGAATGTTTACTCTGGCCATTGTAAAAGAAAAAGACGACAAGCACGTGGAGAGAGCAGAGGAGAGGAGAGGAGAAAAAAAGGAGGGAGCGAGTGACATGGAGTTTAGAGGAGAAGAGAAAGACATGAGAAGAACGATGTGAGAGATGACAGCGCCCTGCAGAAAGACAGACACTCAGCGGCCGATGACAGAGATAATCCTAACACAGATGATGTGCTGAGGTGAGGCGGAGGAGAGGGAGAGGGAGAGAGGGTAGTAGGCGACGCTATTTCCACCGTTTATTTCTACAGCACAGTTCACACACTGCAGCCATCCGCAGTTGTTAATTAGCAAATAAAAGAACGTGTATAAATGTTATATTACATAATATAGCCATTCAACGCGTGTTATTAATGAGCGGATAAAACAATATGTATAAATGTTATATTACATAATATAGCCGTTCAACGGGTGTTATTAATGACCAAATAAAAGAATGTGTATAAATGTTATATTACAATACATTGAATTACATTACATTGCTTTCAGCAGACAGCTTTGAGTAATGACACTTACAGGCGAGGGCAAAGACTACAGTACTACAGTACAATGGGAGGAGAGAGATTAAAAATAATGTACAATGAAGCAAAAAGCAAAAATATTAAAGGTAGACTGTATTCCGACATAGAAAAAGAGACTTCTGTTTAATGTAGTTACGGTTTCCATTGCTTGTCTAATCGGATTTATATCTGACATAATATTATTCATTAATGGAAGCGGCTTCCTCTGAGTTATTTTTAAATTTACAGTCATATACGGTTCTTTCAGTTCTCATAGTCAAATACAGTTTCATACCACACCTTTGTAAAGTGTTCTGTTTTTTGGTTTGCGTGCCATCGTATTCACACAATCTTTCAAACAACCTTCACACAACCTTCTGTCCCATGTAGGTCTTACATTTTTTCTTGTTTTGTGTTGTTTGAAAAAGTCGGTAAACAGAAAACATGTGAGGAGGAGACAGATGGGCAATCAGCA
>CM059288.1:6272945-6387945 GCA_030347295.1 Setipinna tenuifilis | reverse complement strand
GTCCCCGGGACCCGAGACCCTGGACCGGGTCAGGTCAGCTGGTGGTGATGGTGCGGCGTGGCTCCGGTTATGGGCCACTCTGACTGGGTGAGTTAGTGGGGTCGGGGCTGGGAGAGGACCAGAGGTGAACGCAGTCCCACCACTCACCCTCCCTCCCTCCTGGGGCTCATTCTCGGATGAAATTCCCCAGAGGAAGGGTCTGGGAAAATAAAACTGCACACACATACTTTTGATTATTTTATTTAGGTGGCCCAATATGTATTACAATAAAACAATACACAGCACCAAAAACAAGAGCATCTGTTGTCTCCCACATCAATACAAATTGCTGTGAACGTGTTGGCATACAACCACATATATGTGTTAAGTGTATCAAGGATACAGGTGCTAACTTCTTTGAGTTCTTCTTGTTTAGTAACAGTTACAGTCCTCTAACACATAGTTTATAAATGTCCAAAGCAAGGTTTGTACTACAGCTGGTACTAATGGCAAGTATTTTATCATTTTCCCAGACAAACACAGGTCCATATACACATCGAAACAGCATCTCACTTCCAAGACCACAATGGCCTTTAAAACCTCATCAACAACACTAGGGGTGGTAGGGCAGGCTTTTAGGACACTTTCCAGAGCAGCAGTGTAAATCAAATTTGAAAAACACACACACACACACACACACACACACACACACACACACACACACACACACACACACACACACACACACACAGACATACCAGCCAGACAGCGGCAGTTCTGTTATGTAAATGCCTTCATTTATGCATTAAAATTTAGAACAAATTAGATGGTGTTGGATAATAACATTTATATTCATTTATGTAAATTAAAATATATTAAATACATACAATACATGCAGTACTTACCCAATGTATTTTCAAACTCACCACCTCACAAGACGAAAATAGTAGTGAACACCATATCTGAACATTGTGTGTGTGTGTGTGTGTGTGTGTGTGTGTGTGTGTGCGGTATGTATTGGTTAATCACATTATATGGGAAAGCTACTGGGAAAGCGTATTGTATTTTTCTTCAATTCTGCCAAGGCTATCAGTGAGTGAGCGACTGGTTCACTTCCGGGCATTTGGAGGTGAAACGATCAGCTCAGCTCCCCTCAGCTCCTCTCCAGACGACACACACACACACAGACACACACACACACACACACACAGACACACACACACACACACACACACACACAGACACAGAAATAGCCTGCTTGCTGGGCAGGCCCGGTATTTATTGATGTGTCCACGCTGGTATGTTCACCTGGCTGAGCAAACAAACAGGCCAGACGGAAGTCCAAAAAAACGCATCTCTCTTTTCTTTCTCTCTATTTTAAAGGCAGACGTTTATTGCCTTCAAAGTCGGCCTGAATCAACAGCTTGGAGCGGCTTACCAGCTGCTGCAGTCCTCAGCATACACACACACACACACACACACACACACACAGGCAGATAGGCAGGCACACACCTAAATACGCACGTAAAAAAGACACACACATAAAAAAACACACATGTAAAAACACACATAAACGTGAACATAAACTCACACACACACACACACACACAGGCAGATAGGCAGACACACACCTAAATACGCACATAAAAAAGACACACACACGTAAAAAAACACACATGTAAAAACACACATACACATAAAGATAAACGTGAACACACACACAGGCAGGCAGATAGGCAGGCACACACCTAAATACGTACATAAAAAAGACACACACACGTAAAAAAACACATGTAAAAACACACACACACATAAACTTGAACGTAAACACATACACATACACGCACAGGCAGATAGGCAGGCACACACATAAACACACACGTTAAAAAAAACACACACACATAAAAAAATACACATGTAAAAAGACACACACAGATAAACATGGATGTAAACACACAGGCGCACACACACAAACATGCACACACACACACACACACACAAATATATGCCATTTTTTTGATCATAATATTGAACCACTATGTGTTTCATCTTTTTTTGAAAAGAAAAAAAAAAAGCAAATAGTAGAGTGAAGGGCCAGAAAAAGCACACAGACAGGAACAACCACCTTTTCTCTTTCTCGCCGTCTCTCAGAGCTGGGAGTAGGGGGGGGGGGGCAGGGGCAGAGGAGCTGAGGGGCGGGGGGTCGGGGGGGTGACCTTCCCTGGGCTTTGAGGCAGTGGAGGTGTCTGTGATGCAGTCCATTATTGGGTTACACTCATACACACTCTCTCTCCCCTCTTCACACAGAGGAGCCGGCAGCTTCACTCCTCAAGTACTAATCACACACACACACACACACACACACACACACACACACACACACACACACACACACACACACACACACACTCACATACGCTCACACATACATACGCACACATGCATACACATACGTGCACACAAGCAAATATAGCCACAAAAACATACATGGGCATGTATGAAGGGACACATGCACATATGTACACACACACACACACACACACACACACACACGTGCACACACAGAAGCACATATAAACACACATAATCATACTGTACACACATATACACACACAAACACACAAACACACACACACTCTCACACACACACACACAGAAACACACTCACACCCACACACACTACAAAACTCTCCCTTCCTCACCCACTAGCCTGCCTAAAACTCTTATCTGCCGCTCTAATGAGCGAGGCTTGGGTGACGGAGCAGGGAGCAGGGAGCAGGCCAGGGGAGTCTCTGTCTCTGTCTCTGTCTCTGCACTGTCAACAGCGGCCCAGGAATGCAAGGCCACGACAGGCAGGATGTTTCGCTGCAGTGGGGCCCTCTCCGCATGGAAACTATGTGCCTATGTGCCGATAGGAAGCACCACACCGAAGGGTTAACGTATCACCACCCCCCCCTGTCTCAAATGCCCCCCCACACCTCAAACGCCCGGGGCTGAGTTTGTGTCTCAAACAGTCCCAGCAATGAGTAAATAGGGGCATCCGTTACAGAGACTGGCACATTTTTTCAAACTGTCACTCTAGATGGGACTTATTCAAAAATAAATATAGAAATAAAATGAAGATGGATGGGGATGGGGTGGCTGGTGGCTGAATCAGTAGGTACTGTTTGTGCTTTCTACTTCCGTTCTTGTTCACATATCTTTATTCATCTTCATGGAAAGTGAGCAAGAATTTATTTAGCATATCCTCCTTTTCCTGTTCCTCTGAAGAAGCAAAAACATTGATTGACTTACTTTTAAGGATAGCAACATGAAAAGCGAAGAATCTGCACCATAACATAACATAAAAGAAAAAAACAAACAACCATATCGGTCAAAAGAGCTAAGTTTTAAAAGTGTGAAAAATGACGAAGTATGCGGTTGGTTGTGAAGATTCTCATTCATCCAGGTCATGTTAGTCTAAAGAGCTAAGTTGTAATCAACTGGGCTTCTTTTTGTAGCTTGAAGACGCCTCACCTTTCTGAAGAGCTGAAGCCTTTTGGATGAAAGGTGAAACGTTTTCAAACTACAAAAAATCTATCTATCTGTCTATCTATCTGTCTATCTATCTATCTATCTATCTATCTATCTATCTATCTATCTATCTATCTATTGCAGACATTGTAGCCCCACAGTACAGCCCAACAGTGAAGCTCTATACTGCCCTCTGATGGTGTAGTTCCAATGTCACTCACAGCCCTGTTGCATTCTTCTCTTCTCTTCGCTCTCCTCTCTCTCCCTCACTCTCTCACTCACTACTCTCCTCTCCTCTCTTTCTGTCACCCACTACTCTCCTTTTCTCTCCTCTTCTCTCTTTCTCTCTTTCTACTCCTCTCCTCTCCTCTCAGTACTCCTCTCCTCTCTTCTCTCTCTCTCACTTACTACTCTCCTCTCCTCTCCTCTCCTTCTCTCACTCACTACTCTCCTCTCTCTCTCAGTCCTCTCCTCTCTCTCTCTCTCACTCCTCTGTGTGACCCCAGTCCAGGTGGACTCTGAGAGGTCAGAGGGCCGTGGACAGGGTCATCTTTGACATGGCCCAGGGGTGCACTCAAGCCCCTCTCCCAGCCCACCCCACCCCCACCCCCCCTCACCCCTCTGAACCTACCCCCCCCCCCCCCCCCCCCCACCCCCCCAGAACAAAGGGGGGAGATAAATGGAGTGCTAACGAGGAGCAGTGGACGTCTGCCGAGCTGCTGGGATGGCCCTCAGCCGCGACCGCCGTCTGTGGAATGAGGGGGTGTGTGTGTGTGTAACCGTGTGTGTGTGTGTGTGTGTGTGTGTGTCAGTGTGTGTGTGTGACCGTGTGTGTGTGTGTGTGTGTATGTGTGTGAGTGTGTATGTGTGTGTGTGAGTGTGTGTGTGTGTGTGTGTGCGTGTGTGTGTGTGAGAGTGTGTGTGTGTGTGTGTGTGTGTGTGCATGAGTGTGTGCGTGTGTGTGTGTGTCGGGGGTGAGGGTGGGCACTGACTGGCCTGTCCTGTTTGATCAGCTGAATATGAGACAAGCCTGCCGGTCATGTTAGGTCTCCAGCGTACAGAGACCACCCCACACACACTCAAACACACACACTCTCTCTCTCTCTCTCTCTCTCTCTCTCTCTCTCACACACACACACACAAAGACCTGTCCTGCCCACCCCATCCTATCCTATCTTGTGTTTAGATGAGGTGGTGATTTAAAACGGTGCAATTTTAAGACTTAAAAGACATGTGCGGGGGACGTCCTGGTGCCCCCCCCTCCCACCCACACACGCACACACAGGGATCTCAGTCAGAGTCTTAAGTGGTTCCGTTAAAAAAATTCGCTGTCAGGGGCGACATGATGAATGGCGGATAATGTCCGTATTTAAAAAGTCCGATAACATCCAATTAAAGATCAGTCCTATTAGCACAAATGACTTTCGTGCCTTTGGTAAATTCCATCTTACATCTTGGCAGCGACATGTCCAATTACATTTTCCTGAAGCCAGACATCTAATCATGTGCCTTGAGCACCATAAAAAGCCGAGCGCTATCTCGTGACTGCGTGACTGGGCGTCTGCGGTGTGGTGTGGTGGCTCTGCGTCTGGCTGACTGGGAGACACTTTAGATGCTAATCTAATATTGTGTCAGCTGTATACAACCCTGCTCAACGTTGTTTAGCAGAGAATGACTGTGTATCCAGACAAGATAACAGGAGCGGTGTATGCGTGTGTGTGTGTGTGTATGTGTTCTGTGTGTGTGGGCGTGTGGATGTGTGGGTGTATGTGTTCTGTTTGTGTGCCTGTGGGTGGGTGTGTGTGTGTGTCCTTGTGTGTGTGTGTCTGTGGGTGGGTGAGTGTGTGTGTGTATGTGGGTAGGTGGGTGGTTGATTGTGTGTGTGTGTGTGTGTGTGTATGTTTGGGAGGGTGAGTGTGAGTGTAGAAGGACAGCTGTGAGACGAGCGAAGGTGAACAAGAGGTCAGGATGTTGTTTCTTTTGGTCTGTGTGTGTGTGTGTGTGTGTGTGTGTGTGTGTGTGTGTGTGTGTGTGTGTGTGTGTGTTTGTCTGTCTTTACCATCCCTAAGACACTAATCAGCAGAGCTTAGATTGGTTACATATTCATGACTCTCTAAGTAGAAGGGTGAGGCTATGCATTAACCCATAAGATTGCGCTGGCTTTACTTTTCCAGGTTTTATAGCCATGTTACAAAACCTGATTTTGTATATATTTTGTATTTTTTTGTTTTTTTTGCCTGAATAACCATAAACGCTATTTTAAATCAGACACAGTCCATTAAGATGAGGTCAACATTTCCAAACAGACAGCGTACAAGATGGATCCAGCTCGACCCTGTTTATTCCCCTCAAAACATGTTCCCAGCACTTTTTATTTGACAAATGTTGTTTTTCAGCACATTTCCCCAATGGACTGAGTGGGCACCGTGTGAGTACATCAACGCGCTTGATTCTCGCCATCTAAACATCCTGCCCAGCCACCAAGACAGCTGATCATAACATATACAAACATCACACACACACACACACACACACACTGCCCAGCCACCAACACAGCTGATCATAACATAAACAACATCAACTCTCGCCCCCATCCCCTTACACACACACACACACAACAGCACCATACCTCATGCCTGGCAACTCAGCCCCATCCCCTCACATCACACAAATACACACACACACACACGCACACACACACACACGCCAGCACCATACCACATGCCTGGCAACAAAACTCTTGCCCCCATCCCCTCACACCACCCAAACACACTCTTCCCCTCGCTCTCTCTCTGTCTCTCTTTCTCTCTCTGTCTCACTCCCTCTCTTCTTCTCTCTCTGTCTCTCTCTCTCTCACACACATACACACACACACACACACACTCACACTCACATACTATATATAAGGGCCTTCATGTTGTGATGTTGTGTACAAACCTACGCTCTCTCCCTTCCCCTCAACCCTGGAGAACACGGGAGAATGTGTTGGGTATGCACTCCACAAACAGGCTGTCAGGAAGGGGGGAGACTCCGCTCACGTTCCCCCAGTAAAAGCAACACCCACTGATCTGTTTGCATTCTATTCTATTCAGAAGTGCAGCTCTGCTGTGGCCCTGCTGACACCACACACACACACACACACACACACACACACACACACACACACACGCACACACACATACATACACACACAAACTCTTTCTCTGTCTCTGTCTTACACACACACACACAGAGCCAACCTCCAAACACCAGTGCTGTCATTCGCACAACTCTAATGTAAATCAGTGGCAGCTCTGTCATGTAAATGGAACTTGCTTTTCAGAGTGAGCACTGATTCACTAACACCCCCCCCCCCCCAAAGAAAAAAAAAGGGGTGGGGGGGTCTTATGCCTTATCCTGGCTTAAAGCCAGTGGGAGCCCTGTTAAGTTTTAGTTTTAGAATTCATGGTTTCTCTCCTGTAAACATTGTTTTGTGTGTGCATCTCTCTCTCTCTTTCTCTTTGTCTGTCTCGCAGTCTGTCTGTGTATGCTTGTGTTTGTATGTGTGTGTGTGTGTGTGTGTGTGTGTGCATGTGTGTGTGTGTGTGTGCGTGTGTGTGCATGTGTCTGACAGATACTGACAACAGTCTTTCAAAAAATGTGCTAGAGTTTTAGAGTTTCATTTTTTTTTAAATAAGTCATATTATCCGTAGTTTCCATGCCTCCACTCTGGTGACACAACTCAGACAGATGGAGTGACTGCCAAAGCACATTTCACCAAGAGATTTTTCTTTGCGTATATACAACCAACACAGGTTTATGGGGGAAAAATACATTCAGTCTTATATGAAACTAGTTTATATTAATGTAAACAAAAGAGGCAATATTGATTGAAAAAAAAACATTATACGAGTGGAAAAGGGCAGAATAAATGACATACATACATATAGATTTCCATGTTTCATGTTTCATGTTTCTTTTTAGATTTTCTTGGACATGGATCTCCATGCTTAGTGTCTGTTAGCAGCTCCATGCTGGGTTAAGCTCCACACATACGTCTCAGGTTTATAGAGCGTCTTACAGGGCTACATTCATTGACTGCTGAAAGCCTTTCAGTAACTTTCCCCTGATTTATTTACCCATGCAGTCCACCACAGGAGGGGGGTGGGGCGGTGGGGGGGAGTGAAGTCTTTGCCATTGATGGATTTTCTGATCACACCGCATGTGGTCCCAGGCTACCAACATCTGCTTTTTGTGTCTGCGTCAATGGAGCCGAGTGCAACACTCAATTGTCCCAAGGCTGTCTTGGCACGGCCCCTTGGTGTGAGCCGTAAAAGTCTTGGAAACGCTTGAGGGGTCCTGGAGAAGAGCCTGAACTGTTTGACTGAACTGAACTGTCCATAATCATGTGGATAGCTTCGGGTCAGAAGTGTCCAGAGTTCGGCCCACGGGCCAAATGTGGCCGGCCGGTGACGGGGTTGGGGAGTTGAAATGGCCCGTGGCCTTCTCAGCCATAATGTAATTGGAGTAGTGGCCTACATGTACCACGGTGCCGTGCCAGCACTTATCGTTAAAGATTACACCGGCTATGTGGCAAAGCCAATAGGTGTTACGACATGACACGACCACTTACAATGTACTGACCTGCAGAATGTAGATAAAATTTAACCTTGGAAATTGAAGTTGTAACACATTTATTAGTTACTAGTAACTAACAGATTGGTTATTTAGGCGAATTGTACTACACTGTGAGAATGGTATGATACTAACTGCCTATCCCCAAACATAAAGCCAATGAGAAAGGACTGCTGTCTTTACAATTTTGTTATTCAGTCTGAAGAGAATTTTTTAATTCATGAAGACATCCAAACAAGAGGATATGCAGGCAAGGCTTATGTTATTGAGTATATACTGTAAAATTTATGAAGTCTTAAAACTATTAAACTAGAAATGAAAGCCTGCTAAAAATGTTCAGATTCCCCTGGTTTCGTAGCCTAGAAATCTAGTCGTACCCTACCCTAGCGGTAGCAAGTGAAATGAAATTTCCACCCTGGGTACAGACTAGACACAACTGTTTCAAGCTTTGGAGCTTTTTTTCCCAAAACTAGACAGACTAATCACTTCTGTCTATCCTTGTAGAAAGCTGGTGACGACAGGGCTGCAATGGTGCACTGGTGTAGAGTAGTGTTATGGTAAACAAGTTTGTTGCTCTGATCGGTTGTAGCACTATCCTGTTTCATGCAGAGGCAGTTTGAGAGACAAACCGTTGATGCTGCCCCTTTGGATTGTGCCTTGCTTATCAACTGTAGCCAGACCACACAATTTGAAAGAGCTCAAATCTTTATTTGAAATCTGATTAAAACAAGATGGCACTGGTTGAGAAGGGCGGGAGAGAGGCTTCATGTTTGTATCGCATTTTTATCAAAGAAATCTGCCACTTGTCTTCAGTTCTACTGTGTATATATAATACATTTGGAATTGTTGTAAAATGTCCTTCCTCTTTATAACTGAGCTAAAAGGTCACATAAATTACTTACATAAAATGATTTTAATAAGCAAATGCTGGCACCTAACCCAGATGTAATCCAATGCAGTGTTTCTCAGACAGTAGTTGACAGTGCAGCAGCCGCACTGCTACAAAACAACAACACTTGTCTTTTTTTACACAGAATATCAGGCCCAGAATCCAGGCAACAACAAACAAACAAACAAACAAACAAACAAACAAACAAACAAACAAACAAACAAACAAACAAACAAACAAACAAACAAAATAAAACATACATTTCCAAAGCAAATACCATACTATGTCAAGAGCCAAACGGCTCTCTGTACATGTACACTGGCCATGGAGAATGTAGGCCAAGAGGCCAAGCATGTCTTTGTAGGCCAGAAAGCATGTCCTTGTAGGCCAGGAAGCCTGTCTTTGTAGGCCACTAAACATGTCTTTGTAGGCCAGAAAGCATGTCTTTGTAGGCCAGGAAACATGTCTTTGTAGGCCAGGAAACATGTCTTTGTAGGCCAGAAAGCATGTCTTTGTAGGCCAGAAAGCATGTCTTTGCAGCCAGCTCAAAGCCACCACTGCAACTCCTCCCTAAAAATGTGCTGAATGCCAAATCTGACAAGTGGGGGTGGATTCCTGTCACCTGACTCCATCTATTCAAACCGTGTCTCCATCTGTCACTAGAGATGTGTGTGCGTGTGCGTGTGTATGTGTGTGTGTGTGTGTGTGTGTGTGTGTGTGTGTGTGTGTGTGTGTGTGTGTGTGTGTGGAGTGGAGAGGGGTGAGGGTGAGGGTGGAGGCGGGAGCGGGGGCGGTGGTCTTCTTATCACACACCTGTCCAAAGCAGGTCACCTTAAGACCAAGGACATCAGATCCGACCCCACTCAACTCAGCCAACCCCTGACTCATAGCCTACCTATAGAGGCCGAAATCCCCCTCTGGCCTTGCCCCACATACCTCATTACATTCTTCTTCTCAAAGATTTCTATCATACCTATACGTTAAGGCACAAACCGAATGCCATGCTAAGGCATGCATACACAGTTTGTCATTTAATGGCAGGGAAGTTTACATCTATAGTCTACCTGTCATATCCTCTGACACGAATTCCTTTGTTTTATTTTCTTATTTTCATATTTTTTAGTGCCAGTGTAAGCTCTTGAAATCAAGTGCAATCATAAAGGGCCTATAGCCTGTTTAAGGAAGAGAAAGAGAAGAATCATTCCTCTCACAGGTGCAAACAAAGAGGCTTTTTGTTGAGTAAAAGACAAGTCATGCTTTACACACACGGTAGCCTGTTGGTGCCACCTTTAAGCTGCCTCTCAGCTAAGCCATATACACTTGTTGACATGCCGTCAGTTCATTTCCAGGTGAGAGCTCACACACGTTAAGAGCCATGGATCAAGGCAGCAGCGGCGGCATTAGTCCTGTGTGACCTACACAGGCAGTCTCCATCCATCCCCACCCCTTCGGGGATGACTGCCTGTCAAAGGGCACTGTGGGTTACCTCACAGGTGATGAGAGGATGCTGTGTGACACACAATAGGACTTGTCAGCACTGAACGCGGATGCCAGGAAGTCGATTCTCCTTTTTCTGTCACATCCTGTCTATTTTTTTTGTTTTGTTTTATTTTATTCTGTGAAAAGAGCCACACTCTCTTATTGGGCCACTACCACACTGTCAATCTAACCATGGCACACTCTGAGAAATAATGTGGCAGTCGGGGTAGAAATTTGTATATTATGGTACAATCAGCATTAATGTACCTCCAAAGGCTAACATTTGGACCTTAAGGTACTGATGTGTACCTCTTCAGCTCTGGAGAAGGTACAAACTAGTTGTAAAACTACTGTGGGTAAAAGGTACAGTTAAGTGACTTCAAGGGGACTGCCGGTGTGACAGGCTTTGCACCCCTAAAAGTACAATTCTGTACCTTCTTTTCTGCGAGTGCGTGATGATGTGTCAGTCTAAGCTGACTGATAAGGTGTAGTTGTTTTGTTCCTCCTGGAGGTCGGGTGACATTAAATAGGAGAATAGGGTAACACTTTATTTTAGGGTTCCTTTTACAGTGTATCTAAATGTAACAACATCTAATATTATGTAATTACACTGTACATACCTAACAATAACACTAATCCTAACCCTTAGAGTATACCGTAATTACATAATATTACATATTGTTACAAGCCTTGTTATACTGTACTTAATGATGTAGATGACTTGTAACAGGGACCGTAAAGTAAAGTGCCACTGAGAATAGTTCTGCAGGTGACAAATAGCTCGAACAAGCCAAAGCAACATTGAAGCCTGCTCTCTCTCTTGCATTGCTCTCGGAATGTAAGGCATTGATTGGGGTGATCAATATCATGTCAGTTCAAGAGTGCCCATGTTTACCATGGGTGAATATTTAATCTGCAACCTTTTCAACTCGGCCTAGATTGTTTGGGGGGGGCGAAACGCAGCAGCATGGCAAATGTAGCACTTTCATTTCACTTCATTTCATTTTATTAAAAAAAAAAAAAAACCCTGGCCAGTGCCTGGATGGCACACACACACACACACACACACACACACACACACACACACACACACACACACAGAAAGGAAGAGAATAATTACCCATCTCATCAGCGGCTGGTGGCACCAATCCAGGCCCGCCATCGCCAAGGCCAGGACAGCGAGGCGCGAGCGTGTTCATCAATGATTAAATGACCCAGCTTGCCTCCCACGTGGCGCCAGAGTGGATTTTTCATCAGTGGATCTAATATCACACTGACCCTGACAATTAACCCGCGTCCCAAGTTTTGACTATGAGCTCTCGCTTGTTCTCCCCAAAGCACTCCTCCGAGCCAGCAGCCAGCACCCAGCACAGCGATTTCGGAATTGGAGAGGATCCCAAAAGATGAGTGTTCAAAAAAAGAAGATGGAGACATCGAGCGCTGCTGTCCATACTTAATTTGTCTTGTCATTGCTCAGAGGGTGGGTGTGACAGTACAAGTGGTTTCAAACCCCCAGATTGATACTTGTGCTTGTTTGGTGGCTGTGTGGGAGTGTGGTTTTAATTGGATACACCACACCAACGCATGCTAGCTGTTTTAATGTGACACATGTCAAAAACACACCCAAAGGCCAAATTTTACACAGCACCATACTGCCCTACAAAGCCAAAAGGCAATAACTACATTTTTTGTCACAGTGAGTTTAGACTGGAAATTGACTTTATAACACCCCCTTTGACTTGTGACTAAATCTCTTGCTTCTGGCTATTAAGAGAGTAAAGAAAACCATCACCACCATTTTAAATACAACATGTCTGACTGGGCAGTGTGACAACGTTAAAAGCACTTTCCTCAGTTTTTTATGTCCACGTAGTTACTGCACTTTGCCTTTGTATGGCTGCATAGAGGGCGTTGTCAGGATGAGATGGACATAAAAGATAAATATCATCATGTGACAGAGAAGGCAGCCATCATCCCTGTGTGAGTGTGACAGTAATCCAGAATGGTCAAAAACACTAACTACTTTATTTAGATAGTCTGCAGATGCTTATACTATAAACAAGCCATCTGGTTTATGTTGGTGATAAGTTCGTAAATAATTACCAAAACAAAACAGAATTTTAACAAACCATCTGAAAGGTCTCTGAGGGTGGACTATACAAACAAAATAAAATAAAATGAAGTGAAATAAAATAAAATAAAGTAAATTCATGATAATGACCATTTAAATGGGCCAGCCCCAAGGCTCCCTCACACACGACCGATGCCCATGACGCTAGCCCTCTGCACCTGCGCCTGCTAGTTACAGATTTTCTGGCTCCCCAAAAAAGGGGCTGGTGACCCTGGTTCAAAGCACTTAATGTGCTCTCCAAATAGACAGGCCACAGACAGACACAGAGGCCCGCTTTTGTGGCCCAGAGCGGCGGCCAGGCTTTGTAAAACAGCACTTGTTCTTGTCATCAAAAAGCCCTGAGGTTTTTGCCTTTTTTATGAGAGAGAAACCCTGTCAGATGTCAAATACACACACACACACACACGCATGGACACACATGCGTGCACACACACACACACGCATGCATGGACACATATGCATGCACAGACACACAGACACACAGACACACACACACACACACACACACACATACACACACACACACACACACACACGTTCACAAGGGCTGCTGTAAACTCAACCTGTAATGACATCATTAGAATGAGAAGGCCATTGATCTCAGCTGGTCTTAATAAAAGGGCTACGGCTTTCATCCTCTGCCAGACCGGCTTTTATGATAACACATTTACACACACACACGCACACACGCACACACACACACACACACACACACACACACACACACACAGAAAGAGCTATGAGTACACACAAAACTATACACACAGACATTACGCAAACATACAAAGACTTGGTTTAATCATTTATAGAAATATGCATCCCTTTGTACTCATGTTAAACACACCTAAGTCAACATATTTACACTGCAAACCAAACAAATTTGGTATAAACATAATTTATGAAATGTCAAAGACACACAGTCACATTCGTATGCACGCACACACACATAAACATGCATGCACGCATACACACACCTACGCAAACATACATGCATACACACACACACACACGCACATGCACACACACAGACACACGCGCGTGCGCGCGCACACACACACACACACACACACACACACACACACACACACACACACACACAAACACACACACACACACACACACACACACACACACACACACACACACACACTTAATTATCTGTGGTGTGATTTGGGCCTGTCTACATTGCTTTCTATTTCAGTACAAAGGCCAAATGCCAGGCTTGGTAATCACCACACACTAGAGCCCTGTACGCTGTCACAGTGCCAATGCACATTACAAAAATCAACATATTAATATAACACTGTCAGGGAAGCATGCAGACTTTGTTATGACTGTAAAGTTTATAAATGGTTTCTTATTAAATAATCAAAAAGTCTATTTGCTTTACTACAAATATGACATTTAAAAAGCTGACAAAATGAAGAACGGTTCTTTCATCTTACATCTTACATGTTTCAATCATCTAACTGTTGATTGAGGATCTTTGCAAAACAAATGTTGTGATTAACCTGAGATAGTTTTACATTGTAATCTGCATGACCAATCCCCTTTACAGTGAAGAACAACACATGGCAAGGCTTGTCATGTGAATGACTAGATGTAGGTGTTTGAGGATTAGATAAAGAAATACAGCCAAAAGTTGTAATTTTTGTCTTACATGTTTTATTTAGTCTAAGGCAAATTGAAAAAAAGAGAAGGGTCGCCTTTTTGCAATACTTACTTTGTCCAAAAGATGTCACCAAAGTGCAACACATGTTCAATGCAAGGGCGCGTCAGATGTATGGGGAGAAAAGCCCTCTACCCACTGTCAATGGAGAAGTCATACAACAGCATTTCTTTTTCTCTGGTTGCATTACTGGACCTGGCAAATCCTTTAATGTACAGAATTCTTCCCGAGTATCATGATGTAGTGTTGTGAACTGATGTTTTATTGTGCTAATAATTGTGTCGTAATAGTATATGGACCGGCATCAGGTGTTTTATGGCTTACTCATATTTAAAACATTCGAAATTGGCATCAGTTTTTATCTGCCGGCATGTGTAAATGCAGGATGTATAAAGAACTCTTACATACTACAACAGGAATGGAACATAGCCTGACCCTTTCGAATAAGTCCAATAACCACCTGAGATATCTGCTATAAAAAAGTATATCCATACACAGTCGAAGTTGTGGACACGCGTGTGCATGAATACCTAAGGGATGGGTCCATGCTTTTGGTAGTGAGGAATTGCTCTTGAGGAGCACTAGCCAATCACAAACAACAGAGGCGGATCCCACACGGTCTTGTCCACAAAGGCGTAACCGCAATTATACTACTCGTGCTCGATTGTCACTGCGTCATTACGGCCAGAGAAGTGTTTTTCGCTATCCAGATCCCAGAGCTAAACTGAGATAGATCAATGACTTCTTGTCGATTGGAACCGGTAGCACAGCTGATTATGCCGAGATAGCAATATCCTACTACTACCACTACTGTCAATTATGGCATGCGAAGCTCTGATGGACAAGTTCACGGAGAGCGCGTCAAGACCTCAACTACACCAGGCTTGCACGTGCAAGAAGAGGTGCAACAACTGTAACGTATTCCTCGGGTTTTTCATCCTGTCTCTGTCTCTACACCTCATCACCCTGTCGTGCTTTCTGGACCTACGAGGCGAGGTAAAGCGGGAGATCGCACTGAAGAAACGTGAGTCAGCGTCAGCTGCCAGTGAATCTTCCCAGATGAGGGTGTACCACATCGCTGATACGGAGGAGGAGATTCCCCCTGAACCAAGACCGCCTGAAGTAAGACCTGATGCTTATGTGTTATACAACATTGTTTTTATTAATGATAATTTATCTCTGTGTGTATATATCTATATAAATATGAGTACCTTTTCAACTTTTATAGCCTAAACTGAACTATGTTCTTGTTACTACAATACCAACCTTTCCTTTAATGACACTTTTGTTAAGAATCCCCATTTGAATATAAAGAGTGCACTATGTGTGTAAACTTAGTATTCTCCATTTGATATCTCATACACAACCGTCACCATGGATGCACAACACCCCAAGCACTTCCACCTGACAAAGTCCCATAGGCGCAGCACCTGCTGTTGTGGTACAACTTCGACCAGTTTAGCAGCCATGGTCCTTAAAGAAACCAGCAGAGGGGGGCAACTGCAAACACTACCACTGCACTGCATGCCTGAGATATTGTGCAGCTAGGACAAGAGTACAACCAAGAGTAGTTGACACTAATCATGGTACAACAAATTATACAACAGGTACAAGGCATGTCAAAACACGAGATTCGTCACCATCTGAGAGTGGGGATTACAAAAATAAATAAATAAGTCAGCCGGAAATCTAAGACAGGGCAGCACCAGTCACACATGAACGTTAACAACTGGAGCGTGATAAAGCAAATATACTTAAAAGACAGTGGAGAAAAGCCAATCTTCTCAGTTGCTGCAAAGCAGATGTGAGCGCACGAGTACAAGGGGCTTGCTTCATCTGTGTCTGTAGTAGTCCCAAATTGGAAAATATTTGAATCCACAATGAAAAGACTACGTGCCATATGGGGAGTGGGATGAACGGTTGACTGTGAGGTAGCAGGTGGAAAAACATTAGCCAAATTGCTAACAGGTGCAGCGGCTTGTGTAAATTTATTGGGATTTGGATTGAACATTGGGACTCTGGAAACGCGCCAGCCAAATTTGATATGCGGTGATTTGGTTGCAGTAACGAGCTTCGAAAGTCTGGTCGCCGGGAATGAATTGTAAAGCCCCAGACAGTATAGGGATGCATTAACAATACAATCCAGAGCTTGCGCTGAGACGAGGCCACGGTTAGACATTTGATCACAGCAAGAATGTACACCCCCTTTGAAAAGGGGCACGTAAATTATTCTACGGGGTTATTAAGACAACATGATATTGCGCTAATATGTAGGTCAGCTTTTAATAGGAGCTTGATGAACCTTCTCCGCACTAAGTGAAAACAAATGGAAGCAGAAACATGTTGGCTGTGTGTAGCGAAGCACATCTGGATGCTGTGAATGGTTTAGCCACCATGGCAGTGTGTTCTCTAATAGGAGAGCGATATTATCCAATAGACAGTCATGGACGGAATAGACAATACTGTACAATGCATGCAACCTCCCCACGTGTCTGCAGAAGTGCAAGGAACAACTTTGCACATATCAATCCAATTGCCTCAATCCAACATTTGATTTAATAATAAGGACATGAGGCAACATAATAATCATCAGCTGCTGATAACACAGTGGGCCTTTTCTGACCGTCATAGTTTGACATGATTGCCTTTTCAATACACTTATCATTTCAATGTGTTTTCCATGTTTATATCTTTGGCCATCTCGTTGTTTGTGTCCTCCTGGCTGTTTCCCTTGCGTTCTCCATGTTTACCTGAACTTTGGTCTCATTCCCTCTGCTCTGTTTCAAATCTGAAAATTATTGACAATCCAAGAAAGGACAGGTATCAGATTCGCATGCTAAGGCGTAGAGTCTAAGCTTGTTGTTGTCAGTCAGAGCGAATCGACAATGTTCCTGATGCAGATGCATTTTGAACTACACAATGCACAAACACAGGGCTGATGTTCAGACGTCATTGAGCCAGTCCAACACAACACAACAGATCAGAGTACAGATGCTGGAGACGAGAACATGCTGGAGAATGAAGAACCCTACAGTGTATGAGTCTTATTTCTTCTACACTGTAAAAATGACACTTAACCCAGTCAAAGCATCATCTTGTTGCGTTCACTGAGTTAATATGTGTTTCCATAAGATGTGTCATTCAATATTGACTTAACCTAACTCAGTCATTCTAACAAGATGACTTGACCAGTTTAAGTACCACCATTTTTTTCCATGACTGCATCCATCCATAAGTCCATAAGCAGCATCTGCAATGGGGAGGATGAAGAGCTAGAGTCAGAGTGAGGGAGGAGAGGAGAAGAGAAGAGAGTGAGGGAGGAGAGGAGAAGAGAAGAGAGTCAGGGAGGACAGGAGAGGAAAGTGAGGGAGGGGAGGAGAGGAAAGAAGAGTCAGACAGGAGACGAGAGGAGAGGGAGGAGAGTCAGGAGGAGAGGAGAGGAAAGTCAGGGAGAAGAAAGGGGAGTAGAGTCAGGGAGGAGAGGAGAGTGAGGGAGGAGAGGAGAAGAGAGAAGAGTCAGAGAAGAGAGTAGAGGAGTGCTTGAGAGGACGCTGAGGCCTGCCTTGTGTTAATGGCAGTGTGGATGCGGACGCGTGTCCCAGGTAGTGCTGTAGTGCCGTGTTTACACACACAGTGCTGTTACCAGGACTCACCTTCCGTCATCGCCACTGGGAGGTCAGCGGGAGGTCAGTGGACCAGAGAGGCTTTTATGGGCTTTAACGCCTGGGCTTGGCCTCCTGTCAGAGCTCTTTTCTCTCCCTCACTCTCTTTATCTCCATCTCTCTCTTTCTCTATCTCTCTCACTCTCTCTCTTTATTCAGTGTTCTCTTTCATTTCCTCTCTGTTTTTTTTCAATCACTGTCATATTCTCTCTTCTCTCTCTATTTCTTTCTCTCTCTCTATTTCTTTGTTGCTCTCTTTCATTTTCTCTCTGCCTACACTCAATCACTGTCACTTTTTTACTCTTCTGCCTCTCTCTCTTTCTCTTTCTATTTCTCTCTGTCTTTCTGGGGCTTTGATTGTGTCATTGGACATTGGGCTGGGAGCCGAGTGAGGGAAAGAGTGAGAGAGCAAGTTAGTGAGCGAGCGCTTCGGCGGGGGTGAGATCACACACTGTGACTTAGTGAGAAACACATTCAGTAAGCTGGAACCCCACCACCTCCCCCTGTCCCCTCTCTTTCTCTCTCTCGGTCTGTATCTTTCCCTCTCTGTCTCTCTCTTCCCCTCTTTTTCTCTCCTCTCTCTCTCTTTGTCTCTCTCCCTTTCTGTCTTTCTTTCTCTGTCTCTCTCTCCCCTCTCTTTTTCTCCTTCACACACGCTATCTCCTGTGCTCTCTCTCTCTCTCTCTCTCTCTTTCTCTGTCCCTCTCTCTCTCTGTTGTGTCATCCTCAGATGGGAGCTGAGGGCTGGAACAGTTATAGTGTCAGCTTGGAGACTCCGGGCTGAGAAACGTCTTTTGTCTGGCTCTTGGGGAGGGTTAACTCATCCAAAAAGTGCTTTTGTGCCTTGTCCAGAGAAACCATCTTTTTCGGGTTTTAAGTGCTCAGATGAACCATGTGGTGCTCCCGCTGGGACAGTCTTGCAGGGTGGGGCACTTAAGTCCATGACTGTGGTGGCTTTCTTTATTGACTCGTACATAAAGTCACTTGTCCAGTCAGCGTTTCATTGTACACGCTACATTTGCTAATCCCCTCACTCTCACTCACTCCCTCTCTCTCTGTCTCTCTCTCTCTCCCTCACTCACTTCCTCTCTCTGTCTCTGTGCCTCTCTCACTCACTCCCTCTCTCTCTCTCTAAGCCTAAACTCAGATTTATGCCTCACATTTGTCAGAAGTGTAATCCCTGAAAGTTTGGTTCATTTCATATTCTCTTCAAATACAGTATCACCATAGTCTCTCTCTCTCTCTGTCTCTCTCTTACATATCCACACACAGACTCTCTCTCTCTTTCTCTCTCTCTATCTTTCTGTCTGTCCCTCCTACATACCCTCTCTGTCTCTCTCTCTCTCTCTTTCTGTCTCTGTCTCACACACACACATACACAGACACGCACACAGACTTCATGTTCATGCTTTTAAGGTGATTAGGTAGGTGATTCATGTTTCGAAAATAAGCAATGCAGTCACATCTTTGTTCGCACTTGAAAGGGCACTGCCGCCTTTGAGTACCTGGAGCTGTTTTTTTTTTTTTTTTTTCTTCTTTTTTCTTCTTTTTAAATGCTCCTTCCGGAAAAAAACACTCTGAAAATGCCAAAGGATTTGGACCAGATGACAGTTCTCTTCTCTTCTCTTCTCGGTGAGGTGGAGGACCCTGGCGCAGCTGTAAATATTTAACAGTGATGCTGTCCGCCCCCAGATGTGTGCATTAAACAACCGTGATTACAGAATACCGCAGTTTACATAGCGGGCCAAACAGGAGCACGTGGGCCCTTGATAGACTTGTCTCACTCACCAAGCTGCAAGACAGTCAGTGCAGCTTTGAAGATTTAAGACCGCTTTAATTAATAGTTTTTCTTTCTTTCTCTCTCTCTCTCTTTCTCTCTCTCGCGTTCGCATTCCCCTCTTTCTTTTCTTTTCTTTTCTTTTTTTTTATAGTGTGTCCCTTAATTGAGGGCATACCAACACCTGCCATCGCATACTGTCATCAGGGCCGTGTGTCTGCCAGGGTTTAATGAGGGGGAATGTAGCGTAGAGGCACACAAGCGCGCAGTGCACCCACAAAGACTACGGTGCCGTGTGTTAACAGTGTGTATACGGCTCTAATATGGTGAATAATTTGTACCAAATGCTTTGAAATGGTGACAAAAAAATAAGACGACTTGCAGCAGCAGCAGCATCAAAATGCACAGCTGAAGGTCTCCCCCTCTCTCTCTCTCTTTTTCTCTTTTTTATTTTTGATGTATTTCCACGAGTTAGCAGGCATGAAAGTTGGCCGTAAAGAGCAGCGCGGAGCCATGTGTGTGAGTGTGTGTTCATTGACACTTCATCGGTCGGGGGGGGGGGGGGGGGGGGGGGGGGGGAGGGAGGGCTGGGGCTGCCAACAGCTGCACGCATGCTGTCGGAGGCACCTGCTCACCAAATGAGCGGGCCCCGCCATACGGCATACGGCATACGACCGCTCGACTGTGGGAACATCTGGGAACGTGCGCTCTCTCGTTCGCTACGCATCGCCCCTATATCGCACGCCCCGATCTCCAGCCTCGCAGGGTCGAACACTTTGCCAGCTGTCTGAGGACCTGGGCTGACATTTGGCTCCATGCGATCTGCCTGCCTGCCTGCCTGCCTGCCTGCCTGCCTGCCTGCCGGGGCTGTAGAACTACAACAGGAGGCAAGAGAGTGAGAGTGAGGGGGCAGCTTGTTCTCCTCAGAGAGGGTCTTGTCAAAACGTACACAGGTCAGGGTGGAGAGAAGGGGAGGGCAAAGGGGAAGCTTTGTTTTATTTTGTTTTCTTTTTTTTCCTCCCCCCTTCTCTCCGAGTGCCACTTTGACACAGGCCAGACTGAACGTTTCAGGCAGACGGATTTCAAGGAGCAAGTTTTTTTTTTTTTCATTCGGCAAGTATCACGTTATAGTTACACAAAGTCCACCACGATAAACTTTCCCAGTGTTGCGAGCCACACTAACATCCCAGACTGCTGCGCTTGTCATCAAACGGCTGGTGTCCTTTGAGCAAATGACTAGCAGATGTGCATCACGCCGCTCTGAATGATTAAATTGTGTAACTCCGCACACCACAGCCACAGCCTGAGCAAGTCTACCCCCTTTAACCTGGTTGGTTTTGGGCTCGCTCCAACAGACACAAGGTAACGTGAAAGAAACACACACACACGCACACACACACCTACACAAACAGACACACATATACACACATGCACATACACCCCTACACAGACACACACACAGACACTTATACACACACACACACACACCCTTACACAGACACACATATACACACACATGCACACACACCCCTACACAGACACACACACACACGCACACACTCTTACACAGACACACATATACACATATGCACACACACCCCTACACAGACACACACACACTTACATACACACACACACACACACACACAAACCCCTACACAGACACACACACCCTTACACAGACACACATATACACACATGCACACACACCCCTACACAGACACACACACACACCCTCACACAGACACACACACACACACACTGCTTCAAGCATCAACTGCTGCTGCCTCTAAACGGAGTGACCTTCCGTGGTTTACTTTACAACACAAACGTTGCCCAAGGGCACCTACAAGCATTGCATTCCCCGTTTCCATCGCACTGCACACTCGCAATCTGTTCTCCATCAGTCTCACTGCGAGAGTGGGGCTGTCTCGTGTGTAAGTACCCCAGCCCCAACAAGACCTCTTCACGAGCATGAGCATCCATATGCCAGCAGCAGAGTTTTTGGAGTGCCTAATACCAGCTTCTCTCCTCGAAAAAATACACTCACACCAGACTACAGACGGCTTCCATAAGGGAAAGAGGAAAGTTATGGATAGGCCCGCTGGTGCGGCAGTAGCCTCCGAGTCGTGTTGCACAGTCTAGACAAAGGAGGCTCTGGTGTCCTATTCTCTGGGGAGAATAGTTTTTAGTGTCCTGAGAATTCAGGTTACTAGTAATCTCTTGGTGTGGTTCTTTACCCTCTTGAATCGGAAGCAGAATCAGAAGTGAAAATGTCATGTTGCAGATGGGCCTTACCGATGGGTTATGTGTGTGTGACTTGACTTGCCAAACAGGTTGTTAAACATTGTGTCTTTTTGATGTTTAAACATCTTTTTTTTTTTTTTTAAGTTTTTCAGGTTTCAGCTTTTTTTCAGGTACTGGGTTGTGCCCCCTCTGCAAATTCTAATTACCTTATTCTAAAGTCATTTAGGTAAATAGGACACCACCTTTGAAAAAGGACAATAAACCAACGGCTGTAAAAAACATGGTAGTTTCAACAGGAATCTTAATGTAGCATCAAAGGGGCTTTTTTTCCCAAGCATTCTACTGACGAGACTCGTAAAACCAATTTTACCACATTTGGTTGAATGTAGGTCAGTGGAGAGGATGGGCAGTCCATACCGTACCTGCAGCGTGACACTCCTGACGCCCACACGCTCTCCGCTTCACCTGTCCCCTCCTCACCTGGAGGGGGGGATGGGAAGTGTGATATCCGCCCCCCTGCCCCCTCCTCGGGGCATTTCTCCCGTGCCATCCGCCCCATTCGCCACTCGAGAAGCACACGTTTCCAGTACGTTCTTGGCTGGTATCGGGTCGTTTAGGGTACCCAGTGTGAAAAAAGGAACGGGACCCGTGTTTGGAGGTGTCACTTGTGTGCGTTGGCTCCTGGCTGCTGTGTAGTGTGTCATCACTGAAAGCGGCGCTGGCCCTCGTGCCAGGCTGTTAAGCGGCGACCGAGGCAGACAAAAATGACTCGGGTTACAGGATGGGCTAGGGCAGCGAGCCCAGCAATTGTGGAACTTGTCCTCCATTGTGTTGCGAGTTGGCTCGCAAAGCCTTGTCGCTTTTTCGATTTCGACAAATTGCCATTGTTTGATCCGCACACATTAGAACACACTGCTGAGGTCGAACACAGGCAGGTCACGGAGTTTCTCGTCTCTCCCTGTGTGTCATGTTTCTTGGCGAGATCCGAGATTTTATTAGTCACATAGGCCTACACACAGTTATACAGGTACAATGTGTAGTGAAATGTATCCCTGAGTCACTCCCAAGACTGTGATATAACACTTACAAGTCGCTGTAAAAAAAAAAAAAATGACAGCATACTGTATATAAGGTAGTACAAACTTCCAAATTTACAACAAATGTAAATTTAAAGTAGAGGAGAGAATGAACAAGAAATCTGCATTATATATAACAGTCCGGTGTGACATAAGAATGAGAAGGAGTTCGATATGTAATGTATAAATATGGATGAGACCAGTGAGCTATAAAGGTCATGATTAAGAGGAAGTGTGTGCAAAGTGACATCATGCAGCAGTAATGTACTTGCATTGTGCTTGGGCCTACTGTAATGTAATGTAAGAATTAGGCTTGCGGTAAGTGTACAAATACTTAAACATCAGCTACACTTTATTTTGCTGTCCCTGTTAGGTACAGTGTAACAAAGTGTGTAACAATATGGAACATCATGTACTGACACTGTACATTACATAGGGTTAGGGGTAGGATTAGTGTTCCCTAAACATCTTTCAGCTTTGTCTTCATTGCCAGGCCCTAGACACTGAGTAGCTTATGTTATGGGGAAGGGCATCACAGGGACAAGGGCTTCATTTGATTCAGGCCAGATATTATGATATTTTGATATGTGGTGCGCCAAAGCCAGGCTCATCGAAATATATATATATACCACTTTTATTGCAGCTTAGCCATGTCTTGTGATATGTACACTATATATGTACAAAATAAATGCTTAAATGGTTCTTTAAATCTCTGGATGGGTTCATGGAGAGTGAAAACTCTGTGTTGAACTATTACATTATGTGAAAGGTTCTTCACATCAAAAATGGTTCTTCAGAGCCTCAGATCATAATGGGCTATGCTATCTCATATCACCATCAACTAGTTCTTTAAATAACTGTTGCCTCGACGGTTCTTTAAAGCACTGAAAAAGGTTCTTCTATGGCATTGCTCTAAAGAACCGGTACAGGCCCAAATATTTTGTAGAGTGTATGTAGCGATATTGTGTGTAGCAGTATCGCGATGTGTATTTGATGTTTTTGTGCTGCCAACATGTTGTGCCCAAGCAAGAACATCACAATGACATGCAGAAGTGGTGTCCAGAAGTGTTGTGTAAAATGGCTTAACTATGAAATCCACGGAGTTAACCAAGAATTTTGGCTTGTTTGTTAGCCAGTAAACACCATCGCAGCTGTTTACGCTCGGTACGGTAAACACTGTGGACAAGCTGGTGTTTGCGCTTCACTTGTGTGCCCTAAAAGGCAGGTTGTCAGTCACTCTCGGTGAAAGGATTGGCACTGTAACCAAAGAGCCGTTCTCTGTCTCTGTCTCAGTCTCTGTCTCTGTCTCCGTCTCCGTGTCTGTCTCTGTCTCCATCTCTGTCTTCATCTCCGTCTCTGTCTCGGTCTTCGTCTCCGTCTCCATGTCTGTCTCTTAATTGCCGTTGTCCGTTTGTGTCTCTCGTTTCCCCGGCAGCCACCAGAGGGGATCATGGGAAGGCGCGTCCAAGTGACGGGAGGAGGATCCACTAGCATGCTTTGGCGGGCGAAGCGAGGCACCAACCGAAGACACGACTCAGGTAGCAGCATCCTTTCGCCAATCCTGCAGCCACACACACACACACACACACAGACACACATACACACAAAGATACACACATACACACACACATACACATGGCCCCAACCGAAGACACGACTCAGGTAGCAGCATCCTTGCGCCAATCGTGTAGCCACACACACACACACACACACGGACAGACACACACACAGACACACCGAAAGAAAGTGAGGCAGCTTAAAACAATCTGAAATGGATGCAGTTGTTTGAAATGCAGGAATTTCAACCACCGTCATCATGATTAAAGGGCTTTGAAGAGTCGGTCAGCATAATGTTTGCATTCCATTTTTTTCTTGATTAGTTTCTTTCTTCCCCCCTCAAAGGCCTTATTTGAACGCAGTCCAGAAAATCCGAAATGATCAAATGGCAGGGGAATGTCTGTAACAGCCCCTGTGCACCTGCTTGCATTATTTATTTATTTAGTCAGTTGGTTACATTTATTTTATTGCGGCTGTTTCCCACCCCCACCCCATCACCCCCCCCCCCCCCCCCCCCCCCCCCACACACACACACACACATACCCCTTCACCCCCCCCCCCCCCCCCACCTCCCCTAAGTTGCAGTGGTCACAGATAGATTCCAGTCGTCCCAGCTGCGCTGCAGATAGGGTCGTGAAGCATGATTCAGTTTGCACACAGCAACGCTAATTTCATTTAGAAGAACGTCATCCCAAGCCTTTGAAGTGAGGTGCATGCCCCCCCCCCCACCCCTCCCCACCCCCTGAAATCATGTTCTGCAAAAAGCCCCCACCCCTCTACACCCCCTGCAAAGTGTTATCACAGCCCAAGTTGATGATGATAATGTTCCTTCTCCCACCCCCCACCACTGCCTCCCCAAAAAACGTGTTCTGCAGAAAGTCCCCCCCTGCAAAGTGTTATCGTGGCCCTTGTTGACAACGTGGATGTTCCTTCTGGACGGCCTCGTCCCTACCACCCCCCCCACCCCCTAGACACACACACACACACACACACACACACATACACACACACACACACACACACCCCACTCCCTCCCAGCGAGCTCTGCTTGGGAGGGATGGGGATGAAGCTGACTGCCTCTCTCTGCCTCACATGCTGAGGCTGTTGTGAAATATGGTCAAATCATACCCAGTACAAATACGAGAGAGAGCCAGGGCCTAATGGGAAATTTATAGCCCGTCAATATGGCGTGCACGCGAAAAACCAGACTCCGGGACTTCGAACTGTTTTCTTAACCTCGAAAAAAGAGTAAAGAGTTATGAACTTCTGTTTTTATGTCCTTCTCCCGCAGTGTAAACCAATCAGATGTGTGTCCAAGAATTGATGTGTGGGATTTATGTGTGGTCTTTTCAAACAGTGAAGGAGGGGGGAGTTGCAGGGGGGGGCGCATGCAAAAATAAAGCAAACAGTGGTTTTAAGAACATGAGTATAAATTGCGATAAAGGACACGCGAAAAACATAATGGTGACATTACTACATGGCGTGTCTTTGAAGTCTGTGAAGTGTTTTCGAGCCATGCTGGAATGTCAGAGTTGGAGACACTTGTGTAGCATGCTCTCACCAGCCGGAGCCCAGACAGATCCACAGACGCTCACAGATTTGACTGTGTTCTGTGCTCTCCACTTGTCAGTGCCAGCCTGCAAGGACTTAACTGGATTTGTACACACCATCTCTCTCTCTCTATGCTTCTCTCTGTCTCTCTCTTGTCTTTTTCTCTTACTCTCACTGTCTCTCTCTCTCTCCATCTCTCACTCTCTTTCAAGCTCTCTAACTCTGTCTGTTTCTGTCTCTCTTTCACTCTCTCTCTCTTGTCCTTTTCTCTCACCCTCACTGTCTCTCTCTCTCCATCTCTCACTGTCTTTCAAGCTCTCTAACTCAGTCTGTTTCTCTGTCTCTCTCTCTCTCACTGTCTCTCTCTGTCTATCTTTCACTCTATTTTAAGCTCTCAAACTCTGTCTGTTTCTCTGTCTGTCTGTCTCTCTCACTCTTTCTCTCGTGTCTTTTTTGCGAGGCGAGGTTGATGCCTTGATTGGAAAGCCTATTGGCCTGGAGATCAGTTGCTGCCTCTCTCTCTCCGCACTGTAATATCTCAAGCAGTAATCCATATGCCTCGTGTGCCGTAATGTGCAGCGTTTGATGTTTTTGGGTCCTTTGAATGCATGCAAATCCCTGAATACTCATACACTTTAATAATTGCTCACATCCCCAAGTGATTCCACCCCTCGGAGATGGAGCAACAGGGAAAGAGGAGGGCAGGACACCGACAGAAGAAAGAGGGAAAAGAGAGGGAGAGAGGGAGATAGAGAAAGGGGGTGAGAGAGAAACAAGTGTTGTGAACTGCTGTGATCTCAAAGTAGGGGGGGGGTGAAACAAAAACAGAAAAAAAAAAAAAGAAAAAAAAAATTCCACAATTACGTTGCGTGACAATGAGCACTTCAGGAAAGACCAGTGATTGTGTTTAAACAGAAAAAAAAAACGCCCCACCTTGTGAGGAGACATTTGCCATAAATCAGTAAAAATTCAGAGTCTCTAAACAATAATTACTCCCAGCCGAGGCCCCGTGCGAAGAGTAGACCATACAGACAAAGGCTTTTGTAATCTCTCCCCGAGATCACACAGCCATCAGTATTTCAGACCCGCACCCTCATAACATGGACCAGATTTCAGATAGGTCGCTCATTAGGAGAAAATCATGTGGATGCATCCAGTTATTTAGCCGGCAGAAGAAGAGGAGGTGGAGGGAGAGAGAGAGAGAGGGGAGAAAAAAACAAAACAACGGCCATATGTCTTTAGGGGAGGAGAGGAGAGTAAGGCTGTAAGGTTAAGCAGCCTTTGTAGTTTGTAATGACATGGTATATGCAGAACCTGAAAGAAGGTACTTAAAGAGGACTCTTTTATGCACTGCACAGGTCTTTGTGAGTGCATGCATGTGTCTGTGTGTACATGGATTTGTGTTTGTGTGTGTGTATGCGTGTATGTGTGTGTGTGTGTTTGTGTGTGTGTGTATGAGTGTGTGTTTTACAAGTTCGACAGACATCTCAGTGATGCCCCAACAGCTTTCCACGCACATACATACACACACATACACAAACACACATGTACACATGCACGCACACACTCACATACAGACACGCACACACTTTCATCTACGTTCTCCATCTGGGCCTAATTCAAAAGAAAGGATTTTGGCAGGGTAATGTATCTCTGTAATTAACCTCTCGTATTCCATTGCCGGGTATTGCTGGAGGCACATGTTGATACAGTATACGGGAATCTGCTCTCACACACACACAGGGGCCTCCGCGAGAGGGCCACGGCCAGCCGGCATCCCCCAATACCTGTGCCGCGCCACGCCACACTCTCTGATCACATCATTAAAAGACAGGCTTCATTACACGTTATTTGGTACTAAATGAACGCTATGTGACGTTTCCGCGCTCGTCTGCACTACAAAAGGCCAGGGGAATGCGAGGCATTTACAGACAATTAGAGCCTTCAGAGAGGGCTGGTGTGTGTGTGTGTGTGTGTGTGTGTGTACGCGTGCGTGTGTGTGTGTGTGCAAGTGTGTGTCTGTGTGCATGTGTGTGTGTGTGTGTGTGAGTGTGTGTGAGTGTGTGCGTGTGAGTGTGTGCGTGTGTGCATGCGTGTGTGCATGCGTGTGTGTGTGTCGGTGTGTGTGTGTTTGTGCGTGTGTGTACGTGTGTGTGTGTGTGAAGCGCCCGGGGACGCTTTGGATTAGGGATGCGTTAAATTATATTGTGGAGAAAAAGTCTCGCTTATTATTTTGTTTGGTTTGTTTCAGAATCCTCCTCCGGTAAACGGAAAGATAAAGGCAAGAAAGGTAATTGTTTTTAATTTAATCATTGTGTGTGCGTGTGAGTGTGTGTGCGTGTGTGTGTGTGTGTGTGTGTGTGAGTCCCCTGTCCTGCTTTCACGGGCCACACAAAAGATCACATTTTGTCCAGGACTTGTGCTTACGTCTGGTTCCTCTGTCCTGATTCACAACATGGTGAAGAAACGCAAACAAATCCTGACCATGGCCTTGTGGGGATTGCAGGGGTTATTGTAAAAGACGACTTTTAAAAATAAATTCCCCATTTCGAGTCGCACTGCACTCATACTAGTCTGTAACTCCATCCTTAGATCGTTCAGGGAAGAGGCATCGGCCACCCGGTCCCCCAGGCCCCCCCGGACCTCCGGGCCCTCCGGGTCCCCCAGGAATTCCGGGTATTCCGGGGATCCCAGGAGCCAACCCCCAGGGGCCGCCCGGCCCCCCCGGACCGCCGGGGCCAAAGGGACCTCCAGGGCCACAGGGTCCAACAGGTAAGGCCCTGCATTCACACAGAGTAGCATATTGTATACCTGCAGGTAAGGCCCTGCATTCACTCAAGAGTAGCGCACTATACACCTGCAGGTAAGGCCCCAACAGGTAAGGCCCTGCATTCACACAGAGTAGTGCACTATACACCTGCAGGTAAGGCCCCAACAGGTAAGGCCCTGCATTCACACAGAGTAGTGCACTATACACCTGCAGGTAAGGCCCCAACAGGTAAGGCCCTGCATCCAACAGAGTAGTGCACTATACAGCTGCAGGTAAGGCCCCAACAGGTAAGGCCCTGCATTCACACAGAGTAGTGCACTCTCCACCTGCAGGTAAGGCCCCAACAGGTAAGGCCCTGCATTCACACAGAGTAGCACACTACATACCTGCAGGTGAGCCCCTGCATTCATAATGCCTACCTCATCAGCCAATCCAAAAAGAGCATTTCATTGTTAAGGGAGACAAGAGCTAATTAGAGGTGGGAATCACAGAGCAACTCACTGTGTGAAGATGATAATACACTGTTGCCAGGCAACATCACTAGCAGATGTAATTTGGGCACTTTGTCAGTCATATTAGGGCCCGTTCACACGGCGATGCTTTTTCCGCCTCCAAAATGCAAGAAGCGTCACTAGTATTCCAAAAGCCAAGCACTCGCTAGACATGGCAAGGTTTGTTCACTGTTGATGTTACATACGGTCCTCCATTTTGTACAGTTGATAGTTTAAACTCAGCTGTTCGTGAGTCACTGCAGTTACGCAATGACCCATTGTAGAAAAAAAAAAACATGTTATTGCGAAAAAAATACTTGTAGCAAGCTGGGAATACTTGGTAGGACAGAGTGTCTCAGGGGGTACAAAGCAGTTAAAAGTTTGGGAACAACTGTTCTCTAGGAAAACAGTTGACTTTGAGTGTCTGGCAGAGAAGAAAAGAGTCGCAGTGTGAATGGGCCCTTAGGCAACACATTTTTGATCAGCAGAATTTGAATCAGTAGCAGGAAACTAGTCACGATCATCCCATCAGAAAAGTAGGAGCCAATCATATTGTTGCCTAGCAACACTGCTCAAAAAAACCTCTGTTTCATCACTGTTACCAGGGCTCAGTACCAGTAGCCTTGCCTCAGCCTTAGTCTTCACAAAAACACCAAAGGGCAAATCCTGAAATGTTTACTCATTTACTGTGTAGTACACTACCTGAGGTGAATCACCTGGTATAACAGATGCACCATTTAGTGTACTATACGTATAGTAAATTACGGAACGATTCAGACAGAGCCATTCAAAACTAAGCGGATGGGAAGGTTTTGGTCGGTCTGCAAAACCTGATGTTATGGACAACAGTGTTACTTTCACAGAGCAGACAAAAGAATGTCTGAGTGTCTGAATGTATTGACACATGACTTCAGAAGTCCAGGGAGACATGCATCATGGTGGCCAGGATGTTTAAAGACCAGATCGTCTAAAAGCTTCATAGACCAAACAAATGCTAACAGATTAAACAAGAGACAATAGGGCTAACACTCAGGTTACACACTAGATGCAAAATTCGTAATTGCAGTGTGATATTTTTGTGGGGTCCTGAGCAATTTTATCCTCGTAAGAGAAGGGGATTCCAGGTCAGCCCACCACGTGGGCTTAGCAAGTCAAACATAATTGTGGTTAGCATGGTAGCTAACGTCAACATGGCGCAGCGCATTGTGCCCGGGCCCTGCAGCATGCGGTGTTATGGCTGTCAATCTTCCCTGGCCCTAGCACGCATACAGTACATGAGCTGGGAGATGTTTTCCACAATGTTTCATTCATGGCTTATATTTGGCTCTGGGAATATGAAAATGTTTTCCAGGAAAGGAAGGCCTGTCTTCCTATGGAAAAAAAGGAGGATGAATGCTGATGTGTCCGGACAGAGCGGATGCTAAAGGGGGTTAGATGTGGGGGGGGCGGGAGTGAGTGGGTGGTTGGCTGCATAAAAAAGAGAAACACCAAACCCTTTGTTAGCGTGCCGTGCAGGTGCGACATCAGTATTGACATGGCTTTGCAGAGGGCACTAGGGGACAAGTTAGACAGTTTCGCTTAGTAGTTTGCCCATTAAATGCCAATACAATGAAATTGTAGACATTAATTGCATTATAAGAAATGCATACCATGCTTTGCAGTCACTGTGCAAATTCTGGGGAAGTACGAGTGGAAATCACAGAGTAATTTACAGAATAACACAATCAAAACAAGATTCTGTATGTTGCCCAGAGTAATGACTGTGTCATGACACAGATAATATCTGACACTTACAGATAAGAAATAACTATGCATGATTATAATTAAAGGAGAAAATATCCCAAAAGGCATATACAAGCATAGTTTATCGTCACGTGCATAGACATACTGGGTAGAGCAGGACATGCAGTGAAATTGGTGACATGCAGTAAAATAGGTGCAATTGAATATAGCAGATATTATATATTCCATGCACAACAGTGTTTAAACTCTTTACACATTGTCTCCCTGTCAGTGTCTTTTTCCTGTCAGTGTCTAGTTAAATGATTGGATAAGCTTCTCCAATGACTGGTAAGTCACTACTGGTCATGATATCTGACAGGAGGGCCCGTGCCAGCATGTTTTTTGGTAAAAAAAACAAAACAATGATTTGGCACCTGCGTATGTAGCTAATGTATCACAGGCCACCTGGCAATACAGTGTTTCGATATCACATCACACACACACACACAGATTGACACACACACACAAACACACACAGATTGACACACACACACAAACACACACACACACAGGCAATACAGTGTTTCGATATGTGATATTTTGCCCCACATTTATTAATACTTGACAGGTTGTCAAAGCCCATTGTCATCACCCTTTGCTTGGCAGGAGTTGGTGAGAGATCGGTGGTGTACGAATGCTCCACACGCTTTTCCTTTACTTGGTTTCATCAGAGAGCAGTTCACTGGAAAGCTCTCGTCTGTGTCTGTGTTTTTCTCACTTTAACTTCACACATTAGAATAAAAGCAGTAATTGCTTAAACATGCCTTTGTTTTCACAGGTGCTGTGGACAAGAGCAAGCTGAAAGAATTCCAGGTACACACTAAACAAGTCCCACATGCACAGCACTGTCAGACACACATGCAAACACACACATGCACACACACACACACAGCAACACACACACACACACACACACACACACACACACACACACACTTAAAAGCAACACATCTACCCCATTTTTCTGCTATATCTGTGGTGATAGTGCGGGTTGCTTTTAGTTGTGGAGCGAATGGGGCTTTGAAAGCACCCTGCCTCATTTACCGTCTCCCTTGTGGTCTTTGCAGCCCGCTGTGGTACATCTGCAGGGCCAGGAGACGACCATACAAGTGAGAGAAGGTAAGATTCAAATCCCCGACGCGGAACGCTCTTCTGAGGCTGCCCTGCGCTTGGATCGAGGAGCTCTTTCATGTGGCGTGCGTGTTCTGCACTGGAGTGTGTCGGGCCGAGCCTGGTGCCAGCGCCTGATGGCTCCATTGGGGTTTGGACGGGGATGCACTGATCAGAGTTGGCTTCTTCTAATCAAGGGGCAAACGAGGTTGCGTATGCTGGGCAAAGGGATGTTTATGGCCAGTGTGTTGACGTTTTGAGTGCCATGCTGGCTGGCGCTGAGATTGACCGTCATGCGCTAGCGGATGTTGACGATGCCGTTGCTCTCTTTTGGCATCCTTAGCCCCCTAGAAGAACGTCATGCTCCTTACAGAACATTCGGATGTATTTATCTGTAGCTCCAATGGTTCCCAGAACAACATTATTAGTCTGATGACAAATCCGAGCTATAGTGCTATTCAGTTACCTATGATGTAGAGGCACTGATTTCAGTGTCTTTTGTTAGAATGTTATCTTTTTAAGTAATTCCCCGTTTTTTTGTCTTTCTCTTCAAATGGGACATGGCTGTGTAGTTGATGATGATAGGATGATTTTGGCAGACAATGAAGGACTAGTATTAAAGTCTAGTTAAATAATAAACCCCCCTGATTAAATAATTAAGCCCCAAACAGCTAAATAGCCGAATTAGCTGAGTAGCTAAAATAGGTCTGGCGTATCCGCTACATACGTTTCCATCAGGCCATAATTACTAGTATCCTGCGGTCTGTATGGTCCAAGATGACCCACAGCAGAGACAGTATAGCGCAAGTGTAATGTATATAATGTACAATGCAGGCCAGAAGTTTGGACACACCTTCTCATTCAATGCGTTTTTTTTTCTTTACTTTCAAGACTATTTACATTGTAGATTCTGACTAAAGGCATCAAAACTGTGAATGAACACATATGGAATTATGTACTTAACAAAAAAAGTGTGAAATAACTGAAAAGATGTCATATATTTCAATTTCTTCAAAGTAGCCGCCCTTTGCTCTGATTACTGCTTTGCACAGTGAACTTTTGGCCAGTACTGTACTTAAAGGTTAACCAGTGAAAAATGGGCTATCCCATCTGAGATAGGTAAACAAATGATGCAATCAGTACCATCAACCTTCCAGAGTAATTTGGACTTTGAGGACTCTGTGTTGCAGTGTTTTATGTGATGTGCCACAATATGGAGTGCTGTCTATGTATGTGATGCTGTTATGGCATGCGTTCAGTATCTGCACTGGCCTTGCACGAGTTGTGATGAGCAGCATTGAGCTGGCTGTGTTGGGCCCTGTCCACAACTGGCAACTCTTCATAGTGTGCATTCTCCCCATGGCTAACATGTCTGTGTGTTTGTGTGTTCCTGTTTTTGTACGCACAGGTGTATGTGTGTATATGCCTGTTTTTGTACACACAGCTGTGTGTGTGTTTGTGTGTGTGTCTGTCTGTTCTGAGTATGTCGAGAGAGAGAGAGCTGTGTGCGCTTGGGTTGAAGCATTAGTTTGTGCACAGCAACATTTTGAACATTAGAGTTCATTTCCCAGTGTTCAGCAAATGTGTTAAAATTAGAGTTGAAATTACACCAGAAAAAGTTGATTTAACTTTCAAGGAGTCAAATATGTAAGGTAGGAGTGTTAAAATAACACTACAAATATTGTGACAAAATAAATAGTGTTAAACGTCACTCTCTTAGAGTTGATTTAACACTATAGACCTTGCTGTGATGTGTGATGTGTGAGCAGTGCTGTGTTGTGTTGTGGTGCCGACCGATGTTGAGTGACAGCCCTTTTCTCACACTGAGATCTTTCAGAGGGCGTCCTGAAAAACTGGAAGATGATCTCCGTGCACCACAAGGTCTTCAAGATGCACTCGCGCTCCGGGGAGCTGGAGGTGTTGGTGGACGGCATCTACTTCATCTATAGTCAGGTAGAAGTGAGTACACCTCTGGGTCTCTTCTCTTCTCTTTTGTTTTGTTTTTTTGCATGCCACCATACCACGCATGCCATTCCCCTGGTCCTGCATGGAGTCTGCGTGTGTGGGTGTGTTGGTGTGTGTGTGGGTGTGTTGTTCTGGGAAACAGAAAGAAGGTGTACAGAGAGAGAGAGAGAACGAGAAAGGGAGAGAGAGAGAGCGAAAGAGTGAGAGAGAGCAAGAGAGAAAGGGAGACAGAGAGAGAGAAAGGGAGACACAGAGAGAGAGCGAGACAGAGAGACAGAGAAAGAGAGAGAGAGACAGAGAGTCACTACCATTTCTGTGTCCCTGTCAGACAGTAAGCAGAGTCCGCAGTCGTTTACACACAGCAGGGGGGTCTCCCCAAGGTCTTCCAAACAGCGCGGAGTGTAGAGTTGCTACAGAGTTAAACATTCACACTCCAGCGGTGGGAAGAGCGGGGGCACGTAGAGGTCATCTGGCATCTGACTCGGCACCAGAGCTCGACTGGATTAATTGAGTCCCAATCTGGCGTGCATGACAACCATTAGTGCTAATGGAGGGAGACTTGAAGGGGCGCAACAATAAATTAATCACTGCATTGACAACACTTTTTTTCTTGTTTGTCTCCTTTTGCCCCTAAATCTCTACCTTACTTTTGCTCTCTCTCTCTCTTTTTCTCCCTCTCCCCCTCACTCTCTCTCCCTCTCTCTCCGACTCCCTCTCGCTCTCTCCCTCTCTCTCGCTCTCTCCCTCCCTCTCTCTCGTTTTCTCTCTCTCTCACTCTCTCCTTTTATGTCTCTTGTGCTTGTTACATGGTCCCTCCCATTCTCTCCTCCAACTTGTGCCTCATTTGTCACTCTCTCTCTCTTTTTCACCTTCTTTCTCTTTCTCTCTCTCTCTCTCTGCTCTCCACCCCGTACCCCTCTTTCATTTTTTCTATCCGTCACTCCATCTTTCTTTTTCACCCTCTTCATCTATCTCTCACTATCTGTTCTCTATTTAATATCTGTATGTCTCTCTTTCACCCTCTCACTCTTTTCTCGTTTATCTTTTTCCACATCCATCACTCTTATCCCTCACCCACTTTATCTAATTCTCTTCTCCATCCCATACCTCTCATTCTTTCTCCATCCATCTCTCCATCCCTGTCTTCATCTATCATTTATTCTCTGTTCTCCATGTCCTACTTAACATTCCTCCACAATCTATCTGTCCATCCCTCTCTCCATCCATCTTTAATTCTCTGTTCTTCGTGTCATGCCTGACATACCTTCCACAATCTATCATCTCATACTTATCTTCCACTTTCTTCATCTCACCTTCTCTCTCTCTCCCTCTCTCTCCCTCCCTTCCTCCCTCCTTCCCTCCCTCACTCCATTCCTCCCTCTCCTGTCTATCAACCCATACTTCGTTTCCACTCTCTTTATCTCATCTTCTCTCTCTCCCTCCCTTCCTCCCTCCCTCTTTCTCTCTCTTTCTCTCTCTCCATTCCCTCCCTCCCCTCCCTCCCCTGTCTATCATTCCATACTTCTCTTCCACTCTCTTCATCTTACCTCTGTCTCTCACTCTCTCCCTCCTTCCCTCCCTCCCTTTCTCTCTTGCTTTCTCTCTTTCTTTCTCTCTCTCTCTCTCTCTCTCCCTCCCTCCCCTCCCTCCCTCCCTGTCTATCACTCCATACTTCTCTCCCTCCCTCTCTCTCTCTCTCTCTCTCCCCCTCTCACATTCCCTCCGTCTCTCTCTCCCTCCCCTGTCCTGCGGGGGCCCTGCGCTGTCTCTTTATCCCCAGATTTACTACCTCAACTTCACCGACATCGCCAGCTACGAGGTGCTGGTGGACCGCTCGCCGTTCCTGCGCTGCACCTGCAGCATCGAGACGGGCCAGCGCAAGTTCAACACGTGCTACACGGCCGGCGTCAGCCTGCTGCGCGCGCACCAGCGCATCTCCATACGCATGGTGTACGAGGACACGCTCATCAGCATGACCGACCACACCACCTTCCTGGGCAGCGTGAGGCTAGGGGACGCGCCAAACGGTGGCCAGGTGTAAACTGGCCACACACACACACACACACAAACACAGGTGCGCACAGGCACACATGCATACACACACACACACTAGCGCACAGACACACACACACACATGGTGTATGAGGACACGCTCATCAGCATGGCTGACCACACCACCTTTCTGGGCAGTGTGGGCACCGCTGGCCAGGTGTAAACGGGATGCACACACACACACACACGGGCACAACCCAGCATACACATGCACACACACACACACACACACACACACACACACACACACACTAGCGCCCACAGGCATACATGTATGCACACATACCAGCGCGTGAGCACACACAGCAGGAACCCGGCAGGAACACACACACACGGCAGGAAGAACACACACACACACACACACACACACACACACACACAGACACACATTCACATCAAGGCTGCAGCTAATGACTTGACAGTCAATTGCCATCTGGACTGATCAATTACATGATCTTTTGAAGTCAGGAAGTGCTGAAATTGTTGGTCAGTGTTTCCCAAAGCACAATATGATTCCCACCAATCTCTTGTTCTCTCCACATCACAAACCATGCAGGAGAAAAGAAAACAGGAAATACTCAAATATGAGGGGGAAAAAAAACACAGAGAATCAGAGAATTTTAATCGGAATTTTAATTGGAATTTAATTTTAACTGGTTAATTTTCAAAAACAAAGTTGGCGATTACTTTAATTGCTGACAAATAATTGATTAATTGATGGAACTATAGCTCACCCAGGCCACCACACTTATACTCAGGGTGCAATTTGTGGATGGGAGGAATTCCCTGTTTTCTTTGTTTTTTTTTTGTTAACATCCCTACCAAATTATTGGGTGCTGGACAAGATCATGGGGTCAAAATTATCACGCCTTTTTGTTTTTTCAACAAATTGCATCCTGCTTACACTTACATTCACACAGTTTAGTACACACACACACACACACACACACACACACACACACACACAAATACACACACACACACACATTCACGGTGTAAGCTAATCAGCATATCTAACCAACATGTGCTGACTGCCAGACAAGTGTAAACATACAAAGCAGCTCACTGTGAACACACAATTACACAGGCTAACACACACACACACAGGAAAACACACACACACACACACAGGAAAACACACACACACACACAGGAACACACACACACACACACATATTGAGGGTGACCTGTGTGCTCACCAACTTAACCAACCGTGTAATTACTTGTCACTGGGCCACAACTGTGCGCTGAGCGATGTTGACACGCAAAAACACTCCCGCTCACAGCAAATGAAGCTAACCACCACTCCATCACGCTGGCCAACATGCTGACAGGACGCAAACACACACTGAACAACCATATACACAAATATACAGAGCAGCGAACACAACCGCAGACACACACACACACACACACGAACACACACATGGCACAATGGCGAACTGACACCAAGCCCAGGGCATGGCAGCCGGGGTAGGAAGGACTACCAAACATGTAACTTCATACAGCTGGCATGCTGAGGAGCTCCAGAAAAGTGATCACTTTAATCCAGGTCTTGGACACAGTTTGATTCACACACACACACAGACACACACACACACACACACACACACACAAAGTGCGCACAGACAGACCCACGCAGTTCCCACACACTTCTCCATGCCTCAGCTGTGGCCTTCGCCAAACGAGAGTCCTGCCTCGAACTGCCTCGAATCTCTAACCCCAGCAAGCAAGACACTCCTCTGCTGTTTGACCAAGAAGGACTGTGACATGAAGGAAGACTGAGCAGAAATCGTCTGTTTACTAAAGAGACACTGCAAAACACAGTTTTTTAAAAAGTGCCTTTAGTGGAAAAGAGACACTGCTACACAGTTTTTAAAAAAAGTGCCTTTAAGAGTGTATTTGAAGGAATCACTGATTTTTACAGAAGTTATAAGTTATCCTTTACACTACACTTTTGTATATATATGTACATAAAATAGGATATACTTTTGCTGTAAATGGACCCAAGTGACATTAAATGAGTTTTCATGTGTAATCTAACAAAGTGTTATATCCTCAAAGGGCGTGTTGTTTCACTTGTGTGTTTTTGCACTGAACTCATCTGCGGTACGGGGGCCAAGTTGGATGAATTTGTGCAGTTCTGCCATGTCCAATTATCTGTCATGGGAAAATATATCTCCTCTCAAAAAGTAGAAAATATAGATCCATTTTTTAAAATGTGGTTCTAATTCTACAAATTGTGCAAGTAGATCACGAGAGGCTGGCTTTATTTTGACAATGGGGCGTACAGTGTTATTGCCACAGACAGCCACGTAGACAGACGAGCTTAAACAACCCGAGGGCTTTTTAAAACTAACCCCTGGCTCGACCCCTAATCCCTCCTGCAGCGAGAGACTGCGTGTAGTAAACTCCCGTGTCACTGGACTATTTATGCATATCGGGATTTGGCCCTTTCCACACACTGCGTTATGGGCCACAGTGGCCTGGCTGTGAGGTATGCATGAAGCATGGAGCATGACTTTTTTTGAGCGAGGCGTGGGTGGACATTAAACTTTGCAAAATGTTGAACTTTTACCAGCCGCTGACAAATAAAAAGATACAATTCACCAGCCACTCAATCGTAAATTATGACTTTTGTGTCCAAAATTTACCAGCCACTTTCATATTTTACCAGCATTTGGCTGCTGGCTGGTGTGTATTTCGATCCTTGGCTTTGAGACATCAACATGCGAACTGCTTAACCCAGCCAAGGAGGAAGTCAAAGGCAGTTTAAAAGAAGAATTTAAGTACAGAAAGAGCTCGTCTTTTTTTTCAGGCAGCAGTTCTACATAATGCTTCCTGTGAGGACTATTTGACTGCCCTGTGATTTTGTCTCATTAAGAAACGGGAGGGTGATTAGAGCAGCAGTTTGAGTGGTGTTCACAGAGGGATCAGGGCCTACTTACCAGTAATTGCACAATTCGAGTTTCTGTCACAGTAGTGACTTTATGTCTGAGGCTCGTCCTCATCCAGGAGGTCAGGGTTTTGCAAACCGATCTCGGGGGAATCCCTCCCCGTTGGTTCATCGGTCACTGGGAGAGCTCGGCTCGGCTCAGCTCAGCCACGGTCTGTTTATGTCTAACATGTGGGAGGTACATCGCTTAATTATTCCGTTTAGCTGTCGACGGCAGAATCCAGAATTTATGGCCTTGATGTTTCTTTTAATGCCGTGACATGATTGGTGGGTGGTGTTGGGGGAACTAAAGGTCACTTTGTGTGCCGTTTCTACCAACACCCGCACCCGCAACTCGGAATGAACAACCCGCGGGTCATCAGCAGCACTCGTTTGAGCGGCCTCGAGAGCAAACGAGAGCAAGACGTCGTCTGGGCCAGTAAGTGCCAACGGCGCGGCCATGTGTTTGCAATTTGTGCGTCATGCTTTATGAGGATTCTGGATTTTGAAGTTTCTTTTTATGGAGCGAGGCACATGTCCAACGCTTGAAACAGACAGTATAACAAGGCAGGGTGACACTTTGACAGCAGTGTTTTCTCACAGCCCCGGCATCATTCGTACACATGACGGCCATGGCAAATGAGAAGCCCATACAGAGAGGTAAGGGGAAAATATAATAAAAATAAAAATGTTAAAAGCTTACATTATCAGTACCCAGACTCCCACCCCACTCACACACACTTATTGCACATATGTAACATATTACTGTGGGAAGAACATAAGGAAAAATAAATATTAAGTATCTGTGTCTGTCTGTCTAGCCATCAAAAATGACCAAAACCCATACTTACACAATCATATATCATATATATTATAACTCAGGCAACAGGACAGTAATTCCATGCACTGCTGGCATCCAGCAAGGCTCAGCTGTCAGTGCATCAGACAACACAATAATCGTCCAACAAGACAGTTATTTCATGGTACTTGGCCAGGTAAGTTATATGATAGTCTGCTGCATCCCTTGGTGCGTTGTATGGTTTTATGCGCCCTCCACTGAACATATTAAGTAGGGTAGGTAATGTCCAGGAAAACGACACTCAATGCCATACCTCCCAGATGCAGACCAAATGAAACATGAATGAGTGAAATGTTTTCCATACCAGCCACAAGATGTCACCATAATGATTCATGGTGGTTTGGATGGAAGCAATGACTCAATTCGTCTCATTATCGCAGGTGTGATCGGTTCGTTGGCAGAAGTTTACTGAATGTTGTGGTTTACCCTCTTCCAGTAACTGGAAATACATTCATTGTTAATGCAAGAACAACACACACAGCAGCACACAATACTGGCATGCATTTACAACGCTGTAAAGGTTTTAAATCCACTGTATGTACACAATGCTTATGATATCTTTAATAGGTTCATTAGTGAACTGAATTGCTTACCTAAAGACATTATTGGTAAGGCTTTCCACCAAGTCATTTCCGATGAACTTAATTAAAAACATAAACTGCAGTATTCACACCTCAAAAGTTTCAGAAATAAAACAAGTGTGGGCCCAAATTAAATAAAAACACAGCCAAATGATGTCAACCAACTGAGAGAGAATGTTGGAACGAACAAACCCGTTGTGCTTGTGCAGACTTTGCTCAGTTCCATTCTATGCTCCACTGAAATGACCAAATAGGTAAACAGATGCATGCGAACAACACCTACCCAACTCTCTCAGGTCCTTTGCCACAACCAAGGGTCAGGCACCGCCATGGAACTCCTGATTCTCCAGCAGCCATCCAGTGCATCTGGCAACAAAGGGAGGGAGAGTACGAACGGAGACCCCTTCCACTGGCTCCAGGAGATGCCTACACAGCAAAATTCTCAGAGTTAATTTCCCAGTGTTGAGTAAAAGTGTTAATTGAAGAGTGCAAGTATAAAATTAAGAATTAAAATTACACTGAAAAAAGTTGATTCAGCTGTAAAGGAGTTAAATATGTAAACGAGGAGTGTTAAATTAACACTACAAAGATTGGGACAAAATAAACACTGGCATAGTGTTAAAACTGACTCTCTCAGAGTTGATAGAATTTGTTGTGTACAGACAGCCAGCGAGTCGGGAGATTAGCACAAACACACAGACACACACACACACACACACACAGGCCTCCATTGCTAACACACACATGCTAACCTGTCAGGACCGCTCCGCTCCGCTGCTCTCCTCCCATGTGCCTGCTGCCGGGGGAAAGACAGTCCCCTTGTTTTTATGGCCACTCGCACGCCTATTACCTATGCTTCTATCATCTTGCAATATGCAGTAAAGATTTTACTAGATTCCCATGTTTTGCACCTGGTATAGGCTAAGGTTGGTGCTGCATGCAGCTGGAGTTTGGTAAGTGTTCCGAAATTCCCAACCATTCCATTCCAGTCTGCCCAATCAAGCCCAAGTTTTAGACGTGCCATTAAATGCAGTTTTTTTTTGTTCCATCAATTACGGAGGTTCGGCAGTTTATTCTTAAGTTGCCATCACACTGTTGTGTTTTAAGCCTTTTCATTACATGGCTCGTCAACATGTTGCAGAAAGTTTAGTTTAGGGGGTGCTTTTGTGCAGCTGTCTTAACAGCTTTGAACACACACACTCTCACACACACACACTCTCTCTCACACACACACTCTCTCTCTCACACATACACACACACACACACACACACACACACACACACACACACACACACACACACATACAGTACAGATTCTGTGTGCTGAACCCACAACATTAGTGTTGGTAGAGCTGTAGAGTGAGTGAGATTTACCAGACACTTCTCCACAGCGAGCGAGCAGGAATTGAACGCTGGCCAATCGGTTATTAAAATGGTGACGCTATAGGGCGGTGACTCTGCTCCAGCGCTGCAGTAAATTAGCAGCAGAAGCCGCTTTGCTGTGGCAGTTTCACAGCCTGTAAGACAACACTGTAACCATAATGTCATCAGTGGCACAGCACTATGACCGAGGTGTTTTTTAGTCCAATGCGGAGGTGTTTGTAGTGCAATGACCACACTATTGGGCAAGGTGTTTTTTAGACCAATGACCACACTATGGCAGGGTGGTAAAGTGTCTTAGGAATCCTTGGGTACCTTGGATTCAGAAATGTAATTATTTATAAAATAATAATTTTATAATATACTACTATACTACTACTACTACTACTACTAATAATAATAATAATAAAAATAATAATGCTAATAATAATAGTAATAATAATAATAATTATTATTATTATTATTATCATTATCATTATTAGTAGTAGTTATAATAATAATAATAATAATAATAATAATAATAATAATAATAAGTCATGTGGGAGCCCTATTTTACTCCTTAAAATCCTCAGAAGAGCCACTCATGACTAAAGGGTTAAGTTGCCTACACTTTTGTTTTGCTCTGGCTAGCACAGGCCAACAATCACCATGCAGTTCACTATGTTCTCCCCAACAGGAACAGTGAACCTGCAGCACCATCGGCACGGCCAGCTGGAGCTGGTCACTCCGGACCGGCCTCACGCACAGGCAGCCTTGCAGCCATGGATACGGAATCAACTCTCTTTGGAATCATTCAGCTGCGGTAAACAAAGGACCACCCATCCACCCACTCACACACCCACCCACCCACCCGCACAGCCGCGCAGGCAGGCTGACAGAGCCCCAGCCAGCTACCCTTTCACGTATCTTGTTTGACAACCACAGAAAGAGCCGGAATATTTTCTGCATACTTGATGCTCTGCATACAGGCCTCCTTTCATCTGCTGTTAAAAAAAGGGAAGGCAAAAAAAAGGCCCGGGTGGGTTATTGCACCCGCACCCACTCGACGAGACCAAAAATAGACCTGCGGAGGAAGGGCTGTGTGCTGTGTGCCATCAGTGCGGCCCAATGTCTCGGTGCTGACGGATGACAAAGCCTGGCTCTGGGAGCAGGAGATAACCTCCGAGCCGGGGAGGTCGAGTGTGAACTGTGACAGGCCGCTGTCACCGTTTCCTCCCGAAACAGGATGTTGAACTGTGCCACACTAAGCAAACTAACAAGAGATATTCCAGCAGGATGTCTTGGGGTTAGAGCAAAACACAGGAGAAGAAGAAAATGATGATTAAGCAAAGCTCGTTTTTTTGTCAGTTTCATTATTAATGCTTCGGATCTGACAGTAAGGCTTTTATGGCACTTATATTACAATAAATGCATATTCCCACCCCCGCTCCAGCTCCTGCATGGCCTGTGTGTGTGTGTGTGTGTGTGTATTTTTCTTGTCCTGCTATTCTGTCAATAGGTCTATTTCTGCGTCTCTGTTTATCATTCTACGGCTTTGTCCCACCCCACCCCCACACCGCCTGTCCCAGCACCACACACTCCCATGTTTATTTGCCTAGCTATTTTGAAGAGCTTTTCCATTTGAAGAGCATTTCCCAGGATGGTATACCAGGAACAAACAAATGATAGATTTGCCTGACTAGCAAGGGGAAAGCCTGTGCGTGCTAGAAGTGGGTATGGCTTTTTTTTTTTTTTTTTTTCCTTCTACCCTCTATGGCATGAAGGGGAAATGAATCATAGTATGGCACGATTCACAATGAATCATAGTGATGGATGATCAGCAAAACATATGTCACCTATTTGTAAACAGAGCGCTCACTAAAATTGTCTGTGTTTACTGCTGAGGTGGCTGGTACGAATTCTGACCGCGACAGTGCACACTTATACAAATAACTACCAGACAGCTTGAAACTGCGCCATAAACATTTACATATATAAGCCTTGGGAGATATTGTGACCATATTTCCAATATTTTACATTTTAAACATTTCTTTCCAAATGGAGGGACTATACGTGTGAGAAAGCTGTATGGATTTGGACAGATATAATTCGTAATGTCAATACAGGTCAATAACTGTGTGTGTGTGTGTGTGTGTGTGTGTGCCTGTGTGTGTGTGTGTGTGTGCATGTGCGTGTGTGTGTGTGTGCCTGTGTGTGTGTGTGTGTGTGTGTGCATGTGTGTGTGTGTCTGTGTATATGTGTGCATGTGTGTGTGAGTTCATGTGTGCTTCTGTGTGTGTGTGTAAGTGTGTGTGTGCGTCTGTGTGTGTGTGTGTGAGACAGTGTGTACTTTTCTCCGTCTGTAAGTGTATCCGTGTGTGTAGGAGAGACAGACAGACAGACAGACAGCCCGTCAGACACCCCACAGACCCCACACATCACACATGCGAGCAATGTCACAGCCTACGTGTTGACAAATAAAAAGATTGCCCCAGTGAGTAAACCTCCTGTCTAGTGTCTAGCGCACACAGCAGTATAAAAGCGCTGGCCTGCAGCCTGCAATGCCACACACCCCAGACCGACGTGTCAGAGACGCGAGAGAATGACTGGACACTGGAGACTGATTATTCTAATGTTTATGTCTCTCTATGGAAACTCATACAGAGTCTTTGACAGACCCACAGATGGTAAACACACTGGTCTCAAGGTAAGTTTAACTAAAAAGAAAAGTGAAGAATCACAAAATTCAAAATGCATATTTATATTCCAGTACCAGAAGTTATTATTTATTATAATATTATATTATTATTATGGTAATATGTTTTAGATGGCACATCAACTGTATTTTTTCATTTGCTAATTAAACAAACCTGTTTGTCTGTTTTGCATTTTTGAATGTAAAAAAAAAACAATATTAAGAGGGAATCCTGGAGCCACAGGAATCTTTCTTCTCTTCCCTGGAGCTTGGATGAGCGTCTGATAGATCTGGATTTGTCAAACAACGTGATAAAAAACTTCAAAATGATTAACCTCCAATTCCTGGAGAGACTGGATGTAAGCTACAACCATCTGAGTTTTATATACAAAGGCGCTTTCAAAAACTTGGGCCGGCTCCACGAGCTGAACCTGGCAAGCAACTTGTTAAACAACAACATAATCAGCAACAGTCAAGCCTTCAAAGACCTCCACGGCCTGAGAAGCCTGGACATCTCCAGCAACAACCTGGACGTGGAGGCCGTAAGACAATACCTCAGCAACGCATCCTCGTTGGATTCCTTGACAGTCACGGGAAACGTTGTATCAAAACTCACAGCCCAGCTCTTTGCCAGCGCCGAAAACCTGAGAGTCATTAACTTGGAGAGCAACTTGATTTCGAAAATCGAAGAGGGAACTTTTAACCACTTAAAGAAGCTCGCTAAACTGAACTTGGCCCGGAATAATTTGGCCTTCATCTGCGACTTTAAACTCTACCAGCTGATTCATCTCAACCTCAGCAGAAACTCCGTAGAGCTCTTCATAACCCATGACAACGAAAAAGTGTATAATCTGGAAGTTCTGGATTTAAGCTACAACAATCTTCTCCACTTCCCCGTTCTGCCAAAATACAATCACCTCACGCATCTTCATCTACAAAACAACCGACTGGGTGCAGTAGAAAGCACAGTCTCAGACACAAGCCGTCTTTATGAGGATGTAACCAACAACATTAATCCAAGAAGTAACAAACAAACTGTATATGCTGACAGGCACAATATGTCATTAATTTACCTGGACCTGAGCAGGAACCTTTTCAGATCCTTTCCTCTAACTATGGTCAAAGATCTAGGGTCCCTGGAGATATTGAACATCAGTCATAACTGCCTACACAACATTAGTGCTAATGCCTTTGGTGAAAGGAATAGGTCAGCTCCACTTAGCTACTCCATGCCATCTTTGCGTCACATAAATCTGGGGGACAATAATGTGCACTATTTGCCCCCTACCGTATCCAGTACTTTTCCCAACATAGAGAGAATGGTGCTTAGAGGTAATCGAATAAGACCTTGTCCTGCAGAGCCAATGGGCTTCTCTGATTTAAATACAGAGTTGCGATGTGCTTCTTTCAGCAACATTGCTACACTGAAGCACTTGGACCTGCAGGAAAATGGCATAAAAATACTGCTTCCTGGTGCATTTGTAAACAGCCCTCTGGTCTCTCTTGATCTGTCTGGCAATAAGCGCTTGACGATTGTCAAAAACGCTCTCCAGGACTTGCGGCATACCCTACGGTCTCTGAGCGTCGGAGGGAACAACATGACCGACACCCAGTTTGGTTTGGCGTGCATGGAGGCCATGAAGTTCTTGAACGTGTCTGACAACAATCTGAGCAATCTCCCAGTCACAACTGCCTGTTCCCCTCTGATGGAGCTGGACGTTAGGAACAACCGTTTGTCAACTTTAGAGCACGTAACGGCGTCTCACTTATCCGTGATTTACATGAGTGGCAACGCTTTCAACTGCTGTCAAACCACATGGCTCCGGGGCCTGCACAAGGCCAATGTAACAATCCCAGACTTGAACAGCACTGAGTGTTTCCATCCGTCCCACAGTGTCATCACTCTTGCTGATTTGGACGATGTCTCCAGTGCGTGTTTGGACAAAATTACCGTAAAGGGCAGTACCCTTCAGTATGTAACCATTTTTTGTATCATGTTTGTAGTCGTAGTTGTATTAATCGCAGCTCTTGGCTACACGCGTAGGAAAAGGTCGAGCCGTTTTGTTGGCCAATATTCCATGTTCGATGCTGGCAGTGCCTCGCTTACTACCATAATCTTTTAACAGAGTAGATTGTAAATGTGGATAAAAAACAGACAGGGCCCTGAGGTACTGAACGGTATGAGATCAGTAAAGCTGAAACACTGTCCTAGTCATATTCGGATTCGCTTTGTATGATACAACAAAGGTATAAAAAGCCTCTACAGGTGAAGAGTTGAGATGGTCCCCCTACAGTATATGACTATATGACCAAAAAGAAACAAAACCTACCAGTTGATAAACCCTGCATGGTACTATATTGCCATGGTACTATATGGTACTGCCATAGTATTGTCATAGTACTTTCCTACTGTCATGATACTATACTACCACACACAGACTGTCTTTTGTTTTCCTCTTTACACCAAGTTTCATAGACCAAAGGTGAGTGAAATGTACACACCTCAAATGTATTGAAATGTATGTATGAAATGTAAATGTGCATATGTTGACAGCATTAACCCGTCTTGCCACTGCTGTTTGTTATAGGGCCACCATAACATAACGTTTGCTATTCCATGTGTGTCATCTCACGCTATTTATCCACATCTGACTGGCCTAATGAGCCTGAGGAAATGCAATGGAGCCCTCCATGCATACACCGCATTAGTAGGCAGCCCTGCATAAGGCAGACCGCCTGTAACACTGGCGTGAGAGACACATCTTATTATTGCGGAAATGCAAGGCACCCTCCATGCATACAATGCATTAGTAGGCAGCTTTGGATAAGGGAGCCAATGGCGTGAGAGACACATTTTATTATTGGTCTCTTAGATAAGGTCACAGGGCAATGGCAGGAGTGACAGGAAAAATGCCGCTTTTCAGCCCAAATCACATTAGACAGGCAGTGAGGAAAACAGATTAAGACTTAGATGGCTGACTCAGTCTTGGCACAGTGTTTTATCTTTAATTCAGAGCACGCCACAGGCAAATATTTCACAATATTCCATGACCTGAATGTTTGCTGCTGAAACGTTTTTTATCAAACGCAGAAACTAAAACATCCTGCTTGGCACTACGCTCCCTCGATCCCCCACACATGACTGCAAAATTATGCAGTGAATGTCAAGAGAAATATGCAATACTATAAAGCACGGTCACAGAAGCTGACTTCTTATAAAAATATACTTTGCCTGTTTGTTCTCTCTTCAAAGTAGCTTACTAAATGAAAGCGTTTGAAGCTAAAACCTTCTGTGACAGTTATACATGTTATAAATGGTGTATTTGTTTTTTCTTCTATGCAGCTATGCAACACACATTATAATGCAAAATTGTGCACTATAATTACTCACAATTAATTAAACTATCATTTACCATCATCACCATTGCCCAATGCGCACTAACATGTCTTGTTGGATCTGTATTGATCATGATTAATAAGGAGGCATTAAAAAAAGATGGATTGTGGACTTTCTTCAATTCAGACTTGAAGCACATAAATTACCCAAGTTATTCCCGGTTCTTCAGAGCCGTGCTGCCTGAATCAAAGAGGGAAAACTCGACATTTAAAACCAAAACTCTATCACACACACACATACACGCACACACAATCTCTCTCTCTCTCTCTCTCTCTCTCTCTCTCTCTCTCTCTCTCTCTCTCTCTCTCTCTCTCTCTCTCTCTCTCTCTCTCTCTCTCTCTCTCTCTCTCTCTCCCTCTCTCTCTCTCTCTCTCTCTCTCTCTCTCTCTCTCTCTCTCTCTCTCTCTCTCTCTCTCTCTCTCTCTCTCTCTCTCTCTCTCTCTCTCTCAAAACTCTTGTGTCTGATCATGCTAATTAGGAGCCAGAGGTTTTGATCAGTGAAAGCTCAGAATTTAATTTATCGTTTTGATCCAAAGTTGGAGGAAAGTTGGAGGTCTCGCATTTCTCACCCCCCACCCCCAAGTCTCCAGTGATCAGACAACCCACACTGCCAGGTTCTGAGGAAAGACACTTTGACTAATTAACGTGTGGAGAAAGCCTGACACCAACATCAAAAAAATAAAAACATCAAGAACATTGCAGCAACAGCAACATCAGTCAACTTAGCTGATGAAATACTAGCTTGGAAAGTAAGGGGAATCCAGCAGAACTCAAGTTTCCTCTGTGGGATATACTACAGTCTCAATGGCCTGCTATGCACAATCCCTCCATCCCTCAGCCTCTGTAGCATTCTGACAATCAAACTATAGGGAAATAGTGTGCTGTAGGTGCATGCCTTTAATGGAAAAGTTCAAAAGTTTAGGTGAATATCTTTGAATTATTCTTACAATTCTCCATGCAATGTTTACCAGAAACAGTGTAGGTGCATGTCTTTAATTGAAAATGTCAAAAGTTTTGGTAAATATCTTTGAATGAGTATTGTTACAATTCTCCATGCACTACTTACCTTTGGGTGTATGGATGTAGACTGGTATGCCATTCTCAAGCTGTACCGCCTGCCCATGCTCTAGACACAAGCCCTCACCATGCACCTACAATACACAGCATGCAGTTAATCTAACTGAAGTCTTCTATATAGAAAAAAAAACATATACACAGACCTCACCCACATGTTTATCGATGGGTCTAAGTCAGTCATCTGTAATGCATGCATTATGTGCAATATTATTATTCAACATTATTATACTATTATTTACAACTTCTGTACATAGCCCTTCTCTCCTTTGTTTCTACAATGCTTTTTCGCTTGACACTTTGACACTTTTAAATTGCACCTTTGTGGCCTTGCTATCTAACATCGTTGTACAGGCAACTGTACAATGACAATAAAGGTCTTGAAGTCTTGAAAGTAGTTGGAAGTGAGATGTTGTGGGTGCTGTGAATTCAAGCTAAACATGGCCGCTTAAACAGGAGAGGTGGTGGCCTTTTAAGTCACACACAAACTCATGCACGCACACACACATGCACACACACGCACACACACACACACAAAGATGGAAAACACTAAATACATTTCCAAAAGAGCGCCAACATCTTAGTCTCTCAATCTCTGGCCCAGCAACACACGGGCAGCGTAGCGTGCCATAATCCAACATTCCCACGAATTGTTGAATTGCTGTCCCCTGCGACCCATGTGCACAACACAAAGTCTCCTAACCACTAAGTGTGAAGCTGGTGCTGTTGCTAAGTCTGCGTTGGTGGAGACTGCTTCAGCAGGTAAAGCGGTACCAGAGCAGCAGTGGGCCATGGGCCTGGTGGTCAACACTCTGGCCATGCAGCGGCAGTGACATGGATCAACCACTAGGTGGCAGCAGTAGGGGCATAAAGCAGTGGCAGTCAAACTGGCATACAAGTGCCCAGTGGCCAGAGGGGATATGGAATCCATTCTAGGGGGTATGCAAAATTATTAAATGTGTAAATAGGTTCTTAGCTTTCACCAGCATACGGGTACAAACTAGATCAAGCACAATATCCCCAATACAACCCAGTTGCTATACCACATTATTATATCCAATGTAATATGTGTTCAAATTTTGTTTGTGCAGCAATAATTATACAACAATATTCATAGGAAGTATAAGCTGTCCGTAGTGTAGCGGTGTACTGGGTAAGGCACAGTGCCTCAGGAGGTACACAGCAGTGAAACGGTTGGGCACCACTGGCATGGGGGACCCTCTCATGCTGAAGGTGACAGTGCAGAGGTGGCACATCTGGTTGGGGACAGGGGAGTGCAGGCAGCAGTGTCCTAGGGCTAAACGTGGTAATGTTACAGACTCCTGAACCACCAGCGCAGCGGTGAATGTAAAATGTCCTTTGAATGGGCAGTGATGATGCAGCAATGGTCTGGGATAGCAGCACAGGTGCCACAGTGGACCAGCCTGGCTGTCGCACCAAGCTCATAGATGGAGCTGGGCTTGGCAAAGATCCCATAGACAGAAAGTTCTCAGAGGCAGGATCAATGACCATCTATCAAATCCCTCTGTATAGTACAAAACAGAGCTATAACCAACCAGACCACTGATTCCGATGACATATGTAGCCTTCGTTTTTTCATTGGTGCACGATTACTCGGGCAAAGGAACAGCCGTGAATAGGCAGGTTGGCCAGACTGAATTGAATGTGAAATTCTATGCCGCGTCACAGGCAGTATGGACAGGTCCAGGCTACCAGAGGACCTCAGAGCTGTTGGACAAGGCAGTAGGAAACCCCCAAAATAGCCGCAGCAAAACAGTCCTCCAAACAATCTTATGTTATGTGGCGAGAATAAAAGGACTGTCTATTATTTCTTTTCTATATATGTATAATATAGGGTTACCATCTACTGGAGTCAAATTCCCTTTGCACATATGTGTACTTGGCAAATGAAACTGATTCTAATACTGAAAAAGTAATTCTTTACTGTTGCTCAGTGTTGGTTTGGTGGCCTCCTGAGCGCTGCCACCATGGTGTAGCTGTTGATCTCAGCACATTTTTTAATGACTGTAGCACTGGTGCCACTACTAATTGTGGGCTGCCACCTCAACTATATCATAGTCCTTTATGATAATTTGGTGCAGCATGAATCGGTGCAGCATCACAGCCCTAACTAGGAAATGGCATGAAGATGATATACATGATGTTTATACACACTGTGCATAGCATAGGGAGCTTAAGAAACATTAAAAAGAACTACTCGTGGACCACTTGGGATTTGTTTTGCAGACCACCAGTAGCGCACAAACCACGCTATGAGAAACGCTGGTGTAAACCAAAGAAAGAAGAAAAATCAGAGTGGTCAGATTGGTAAGAAGTAAAACTCCAGTACAAATCTGGGGTGCTCTTAGAATAAACCCTATACTAAAGGGAGCTCTAAAGTGCAATGAAAAACTGTCCACCTCCACCCTGACCACACCCTGAATGACAAAACCGCTTGCCCTCTTTTAAATCTCACCACTTGCTCATACTTGAACTTATTTCAACTCCTGCTTTAAATATATGTGTTTTTATTTTATTTATATCATTGACTTTGCATGAGAGTGCCTGAAGTAACAGAGAGTTTGCAGACACTTGAAAACACCCAACATGCAATGCAGGCAGGCCGTCCATTCCACAGCATTTCGCAGCTGTGACAGAAATCTCCCAATACCCACACCACCACCACCACCACTCCCCAACCAAAAAATAAAAATAAATAAATAAAAATAAAGTTTGCCATATATCACTTCTCACTTGGGGCTCAGTGGCTGGATACAGTCATCTAGCAGCAGATTAGCAAGCCCTTATTGCATCTTTCTTCCTGCCTGCATGTATGTATGTATATAGCCTACACATGAAATTCCCCTGAGCCTTTATGTAAAGGGCCCAACTTCATGCTGCTTTCATTTATAATCCTGCCCTGCATGTGTAGGGTTACCGATTGAGACCAAATTGAGAAAAGCCAGGTTTGTCAACTCTTTCACCTTATGCCTCCTCAGCGACGGAGCTGTTCACGAAGGGAGCACAGAGAGAGGGGAGACCACACAGGTCATGAAAATTAAAAATTCGCAGCAGGAGGGGAAAATGTCTTGCATGAAGCCGGGTGGTCGTATCAATAAGGAATGCAAACATTGGAACAAGGAGAGGGATCAAAGTGTGAGGAGCTGAACGTGCAACTGAAGCATTTAAAACAATCTGTGGTAAAGGTAGGGAGTGGGGATGTGTGGGGGGGGTATCCTTGTCTTATAGAAAAAAAGAGAGCTTGTGGGAGCAAGTGATTAACCTAAGGCAACCTTTAAATGTGATATCTAGGCTCATGGTGTGTGTTCTAGTAGGCTAAAACTTGCCAGCTGGATTCAAGATGCTCATTGCTCACACAGAAAACGTAAGCGGTCCGCCATATTTTCACTTGTTTGCACCCCATCCACCCCCCCAACACAACCATTCCTTGGTCATCATCTCACAGCCATAAAATGTGAGCATCTGCTCAATGATACAAAATCCAAGGATGCTGTGATGCATGGAAAAGCTTGTCAGCCTTTCAGGCCTTTTCCTGTCTGGAGAGGTCCACCCCCGTCATACAACCAACTGCTATACTGAGGTTTTATGAAGTCAAACATCCCACGGTCTAGTCTGAGTCACAGCAAATAAATAAATACAAACAGCACAATATTTCTCCCGTCAGAATGACACGCACGTGGATAAGGATTGATTCTAAGGACATGTGAAAACATCTAAACATGGCGGAGTACATAGGGAAAAGAAAAAAAATGTTAATAAAATAAAAATGCAAGCGGATTTTGATTTTGCCACTATAACACCTTATACTTCCCCATCTTAATAGGGTTTATTGTGGGGTTATATGTTCCACGATGCGGAAAATAACTCCATATTGGATCACTAGAAATTTTGCTTCGCACTTGGCAGTTTGCACCAAGGGCTGTGCAGGGATTACTCTAGAATCGTTGGTTAAGAAATGGTTGTTAATGTTATAATACCCGAAAGAGAATAAATCACGCGTAGCCTGACAATTAGTAACTTTCACTAAATGTACAAGCGTCTCCGAGGCATATATCGGTTTTCCAAGATCAACCACTTTAGACCCACGTGGTGGCATTACACTCCAAACGAGATAGACTGAAAAGTTGCATAAAACAGTCAGACGCCGAAACCACATGCAAACGGAATCTTTCTTCATAGCAAGGACTTTGCGTAGGCCTACTGCACTGGTGCCCCATACTAAGTTGTTCCGTTACAGCCAAACATTCTCAGTGAAAAAGAAGAAGAAAGAAGGATAAGGAGCATCCAGCTCTATTCAAAGAACTATTCTACTTTGAAAGAGCTAGTGTGCATTTTCATCAAGAGCTTCGAGCGTTCTCGGAAAAGGTAAGCTAAATTTGGTTATGCTGACGGACATGTGCAATCTAACGTTACCCACATCAGCTAGCAGGATAATTAGCAGGGCAATTTTAGCTAACACTTAACACGACAACAAACAAGTAAAAGATGAGAAATCAGAAGTATTATACTTATATTTCAAATGTACAGGAATCTTCGACGTCAACGGTTTTGTATGGAGGTCTTTGTTCAGAAACACACTTTATGAAGACCGAACACCGCTCCGTCGCACCCACAGTTGCACATTATGCTCTTCAGATTAGATGGATGGTGCATTTTAGCCATCAACAGGTACCCTGTTTAGACATGCAGCCGATGGTGCCATAAGCATTAGGTGTAACATTAAACAGATAACCTGAAGTTAGCTCACATGAAGTAGCTTAATAATATTCCAAGACGCGACAAGCATACTTGAATAATTTATTATTGTGTAACGTAACCAGTACGTTGGCTATAGGTGGCAACTAACTGCTGTTATTTGTAGCATTGGTTTGACCCAAGCCTTCGCGTTTTTCGGCACTTTAGTCGTGCTCTACCAAAGTCCTGTCTTCAGGAGTTTTTCTCTTTGTCCATTGAAGGTGGCTTATTTTATAAACCAACTTGTAAAATAAACTTCTGATTCGTGTCGTTTGGCTTTTTTGCCCTTTTGGTTGTAGGTGTATGCATTCGAACATTTCTGCTGTCCTCTTTGAAATCATAACAAAAGTGGGGCCGCACCTTGCATCGAAAAAGTCTTTTTATTTGCACAGACGCGTTTCGGCGTGTGCCTTCTTCAGTGTGCAACAGTGTAACAATGAGAGTCCACACTTTTAAATACCCACACCCATTACACCACCCATTCCCAACAACCAATAGCATTCAGGTTTACTTTTGCCCGCATTACTAGTCCATTGGTTGGATAGCCATATCAACCCAGTGCATAAACCCATACCACATAGTCAAATGCAACCCAAATGTGCCCATACAGAAATGAGCACAGGTGTGGCAGCAGAGCCGAAGGTCGAGGCAGCGGAGGCGGCGGCAAGCTCTGTAAAGGAGGAGACCCGTACCGTGCTGCCAGCAGACGCCAGAGGGCCCGTCTTCAAACTGAAGTGCACGAACAACGGCGCGCCAGTTTACAGCTGCATCATAGCCACCCGCACTGAATTATGGGATATCAGTGACATCCCCACTGGAGTGACTACTAATGCTCTGCTGGAGTCTCAAGGCATAACAGGAAGTGCTGCTCCTTCTTACCCCCTGCGATCCCTGGACACTGGAAGCCACACTGATGCTGGCCCTAGTATGAGACCTCCAGTGTCTCGGCATCAAGATGGTGTAGAGGAGGGACATGGAGGTGGTGCGAAGGAAGAAGGCGGTGACACTCCTGGGGGGTCAAGGAGCAGCAGCAGCAGCGCAGGGTCTCCTGCCGCGCTGGCCATTCCTCCGTTTCAGATCCGCAAATTCGAGGAGATGGCCGTCGTGGTGACGCACGTGGTAGACCCAGGACACTTCTACATCCAGAACCAGGACTCCACTCTGACCCGGCTCGCCTCTGACATGGAGTACGTTTTATTTTCACTTCCTGAACTTGAGTGTTCCCATCTTTTAATTTTTGCTTTATAGTACCCGAACCTGGTCAATGAAATAGCCACAGCTGCTAGAATGTGACTCTATATACTTAGGCCAATTTGCAGCTTTTCCTATTTGAACATTTACATGTAGCTCAGAATCTGCCTGTATTTCCGTACAGTATCTCAGACCAGTGTGAGACTTACCCCAGCCTCACGTCTTGCCTGTGTTTGCGTTTCAGCCTCAGCAGAAGCAGCACAAGCCTGGCCCTGATGGACAGGGTCCCTGACATTGGGAGCTGTGCCGTGGCGTGGTTCCCAAAGCAGCAGCGGTGGTTCCGTGTCCGAGTGTCTAAGATATGTGGGGTTAACAGAGGTAACTTTGGAAATGCCCCATTTTGACTTGGCAGGGCAGCACACCTATGAAATTCACTTTTAAAAGAGTGAAGACATTGGTGTAGGATGGAACTGCTACTGGATTGATTGACTACGTGATAATTAATAAAGGATGGAGTAATGTTTTTTTTTTAATTATTATTATTAATTATGGAAATCAGCGTGTAAGTCCACTAAGATAATCAATGTATTATAATCAATCAGTGATTTTTACACATTTTTGACATCAGTGTGTACGTCCACTAACCATAGACTAATCCGCTACGAATGGCCTAATATTTACCCTGATGTTTTGTCCAGATGTCCTGCACACCTCCCCTGGAAGCATTGACAGCATAGAGGTGGAAGTGCAGAGAGTTGATTTCGGAGATACAGCTCACGTCTCTGTGAAGGACCTCAGGGAACTGAGCAGAGAGTTGGCGGCCTATCCTGCACAGGCTTTACAAGTGGCTCTGGCAAACGTGAGTGTTTATTAGTAGCTGTAACAGTATTAGTAGTCCTCCACTGTAAGTGATTTTGGATAAAAGTGTCTGCTGAGTATAATGTAAAGTAGTAGTAGTAGAGGTTTTTGCGTGGAAAATAAAACACACACTCAGTTTTTATCTTTAACATTTAATGACTATCGCCATGGTCACTGCAGCTAAATAATCTTTCCTATGTCACAATAACAGTTTCCTCATTCCTCTTGTTTTGGAAATGTAACAGTAACTATAGTAGCAGTAATAGAATCTGAGAAAAATGCCTTAAAAGTTGTCATGCTGCTCAGTCCCACATGTTGTAGTTTTAATAGTGGTGATGCATTTGCATACTTTCTTAATAGGAAGAAGCAGGATATTTAGCCAAAAGACAAACTAGGTGTTATAAAGTCAATTTCCAGTCTCAATTTAAACTGTGTAGTTACTGCTTTTTGGCTTTGTAGGGCAGTACTCCCCACACCTTGAGAGCCAAGGGAGGGAGTAGAGTCTGACGTGTAGCTCTTCCCCTCAGGTGAGTCCGGCAGACGGTGTAGGCTGGACGGGTCAGGCGGTGAGCTGGTTCAGAGACAAGGTGAACAACCGGACCATCTACGCCAGACTGTATCCCCAAGAGAGGAGCGTGACTGTTGAGATATTTATGGAGAGGGGCAAGATCGGAGCCATGAGGTCAGTATCCTTACTTTTGTGTGTGTGTGTGTGTGTGTGTGTGTGTGTGTGTGTGTGTGTGTGTGCTTGTGCCCACACCACCTGTGCATTCGCCTCAGCCTTATAAGGTGAATATTGGTACATTATGTAATGTATTGCATGGTTATAGTGATGGAGTATTCCTGCTTTAATGCTGTTTCCCATTGTAGATGTGTTGTGTCAATAATGAAATGTCTTGTATACCCCTCGTAGAAGAGGAGCCTCGCTGTCTCTGAGGCTCGCCCAGAATGGACACGCCAATCACAGCCAGCTAAAGAACACAGGCCTGAAGAGAAGTGAGTGTGTGTTTCTGTGTGTGTGTGTGTGTGTGTGTGTGTGTGTGTGTGTGTGTGTGTGTGTGTGTGCGCGCGTGTGTGTCTGTGTGTGTCTGTGTGTTTTGTATCTGTGTGTTTGTGTGTGTGTCTGTGTGTGTGTCTGTGTGTTTGTGCGTGTGTTTTTGTGTTTGTGTGTAGTGACACAAGTGGGCCAGCGGAGGGCAGTGTGCTCACTTTGAAGAGGGGCTCACATAGGGCCTGAGCAATGCTTCTGTGTTCTGTTTTCAGATCTCGTCCAGGAGCAGTCACGCAAAGAGGTGTTGGCCTGGGAGAAATACCTCATCTCCTGCTATGTTCAAAACAAGAAATAAGAGTTTTGGTGTCCTGTGACTTAAACAACTTCACAGAGAACACCTTCTCTCTCTCTGCTGTTCATACTGTAAGCATTTGTTTCATAATGTTTAATTTAGAATTAGGTGGTTGAAACGTTTTGTACCACACAATAACAGACAAAAAAGGATTTCAAGTGTGCAGGCCCATCATTCTGGGTTTAATTTTGACACGTTTTGTCCTGCACCTGAGAAGTGTATTTGATACCTTTTTGAAAAAGTAATGCCCTAACATAGTAGTACAAGAATGTTGACCATAACTGTGTGGTGGGCAGAGATAGGTGATCCTGGCTTTAGAGGGTTAATGTCCTGCCCCATCCTTTTTTTATTATTATTTATTTTATTTAACAAGTTCTCATTTACAATGACGATGTGACCCAGAGGCAGCCCTGTTGCTGTTCCATCAAAGTTCACTGAACCAGCTGATCCCAATTAGCACAGCACTTCATCCAGGTAGATGAGGTAATTTGTGAAGTCACCCGTGTTAAGAGCACAGAGAACAGGCAGAAGAAATTGATGTAAAGCAGAGCTTTTGCTTCCTCAAGCAGATTTTTCCACCTTTGGTGGGGCCAACTTATGCAGGGAGACAAATCCAGGGAGTGACTGCTGTGTGTGTGTGTCCCAACCAGAGGTGTCAATCCCAGGTTCAGAAAATAAAAACCCTGCTTTCCTTCTAACACAGGTGATTTTACTCGGTAGCTGCCTCTCTTGAGTGCTCATTGCGTTTAGCTAATTCAGAGCTGGTTAGATCACATTTGTGGCAGGGTTTTTACTTTCTGAATGCGGAATTGACACCTGTGGATCATACACATACAAATCACGGGATGCGCTTTAAAAATCATTTGCATTTTTTTTTTTAAAAAGTAACTGCCAGTGTGATTTCTCAAAGAGCGAACGCTTTATTTGTGTAAGTTACTGTGTTGTGTACGTAATCTGTATCTAATTGTCACACGCAAATTGTAAGTGTTTCTATCTGTTTGTAAATTAAACATTATGTAATATATGATGGCCTACGTGACAAAGGTCATACAAGTTGATTTGGGGGTGGGGGGGCAAGAATTCCCCGTTCATTGAACGATCGCGAGCAGATTCTGCCCACTGCGACAAAGAAATCTCCCTCGCTGATTGAGAAATATCTGGAATTACCAAAGACAGGCGGGCTTTGTGTCCGAGCCCCGTGCTTCCCCGCGTTGCCTCTCGCACTGTAAATCTTTGTGTGGCGTGGCCCCTGATGCCGTACGGTGGCGTACTCGTGAACTACTGAGCTGAGCTGAATAAACTGTCCATTTGAGGTTTGGGTGGGTGGGCAAGCGGAGCCGCAGGCTTGGTGCATCAGGCGGACGGGCAGACGGACACACAGGCGACGGTACTCTCCGTCAGAGCAACGTATTCCTAAACTACTGAGCTGAATAAACTGCCCATTTGAGGGTTGGGTGGGTGCATTGGGCGGGCGGGCGGGCAGACACAAGTGATGGTACTCTCCGTCAGAGCAAGCGGCTGATTTGTGCTCCTGAGTAGAATCTGAATGCTGATGGGTGTTGAAGGGGATGATGCTGGGGGGGTGGGGGAGTGGGGGACGGGGGGGGGGGGGGTGGGGGAGTGGGGGACGGGGGGGGGGGGGGAGCAGTGACCCAGCACCATTAAGAGCTGTGTCAGCACTGTACTGTATTGTTTTGGCCGCACAGTTGAACTCTCCTGTGATGTCTAAGATCACCGCACAGCTTGCCTCTTGTGTTTTTGTTTTATTTATTTATTGTTTTTTTTTATGTATATCCTTTTCAAGCTTAGCCAAAGAATAGTTTTTTTTTTATATTGTTTCGTTTGTAGTACAACATTGTGTCAGTTGTTTTGCATGCAAGTACTGGAAACCCCTTTGTTCACAATAAAGCAGTTCACTTTGTTCCAAGAGCCTTGCTGCCTTTATGAGAAATGACGTTAGCTAACATGTTAATCCGGCCGAGAGCATTTCGAGATGGTTTTGCTTATTTGCTTTCATAAATTGCCTTTGACATTTAACACAGTGAGCCTTGATGTTAAAACTGCGACCTAACTCCTCTCATCACCCCACGATACGGGTTTGTACGCGGACTGCCTGGCCAGGGTGCCAGAAGGGTGATCGATGGATGAGGGTGGTCCAGCTTACCCCCCCCCCCCCTGCTTTAGGGGACGTCTGCTTCTTCGTTACATCCATGCGCGTCGCTTCTGTCACTGTCAGTTTCTGTCTAATGCACATTGAGTTGTGCACTGTAATTGGTTGTAAGTTTGTTAAAAAAAAACTGTTACACTGATAATGGTCTGAATGTAAACGAAAATGTTATTCACCTCATTGGGTAGCACTTTATTTTTTTGGTGTCTTTAGTGTAATAAATATACTTTTGCATCGGGACAAATGGTGTGCAAATTCTCTCTCAACTGAACACTTAAAAGCTGTTGCAACATAACATGAAAGTGTCATATTGTTGCATTCAAGCCTTTATTCAACCAATTTATCATTACCATTTATCAAAATAAAATCACATGAATGGTCACTGTAGACATTATTTTTTTTAAATAATTGCATTTTTAGGGTGCCTTTACACAAAATGTTACAGCATTAGTCCTAAGTTTACATTTTACATTTCAAACATTTTTTCCCCCCAATATTTGAAAGGAAGGGTTCAAAGGTCAAATGTAGACCTAGTGACCAACCAAAGCATATTTTATTTAACCAACATTTAGTAACATTCTAAAATAAAGACTGGTCTATTATATCCATATATTCAAAATGTCTAAACTGTGGCATTCTGGACAATGATTGTACCCTTTGTGAGACTTGCTGGTCAGCCACAGAAGCACATTCAACAACAATCCCATCCTGGGTTTAGAAAGTAAAAACCTTGCCACAAATTTGATCCAACCAGCTCTGAGTCAGCTGATCATAATGAACACTCAAGACAGGTAGATCAGCTACTCAGTGAAGTCACCTGTGTTAGAAGGAAAACGTGGCAGGGCTTTTACTTTCTCAACCCGAGATTGACACCTCTGGTTTGGGACACATACACAGCAGTCACTCCCTGGATTTGTCTCCCTGCAACGTCATAAGTGGGCACCACTTTTTACTTCCTGAACCTGGGATTGACACCTCTGCAGTAGGCCAATACCACCACAATGCTCTACAGAGCGGTAGAGGAAGCCATTCTTGGCGGTGGTCATTAAACTATAATTCCTCCCTGTGGCCATTAAACTATATTTCCTCCCTCTAAGTGTCTGACACCCAGAGTCAATAGAATGGACACTTTAATCACCTCTGCACACTTTATATTCCAGCACTAACAGCCAGTATTTACAGACACTGTTTACAGACACTGTTTACTTGCTTGTCAGTACACCTGCAACCAGAGGAACTATTCATATACTGATTTACTGTAAATATAAGTATTTGTACTGTAATGCACCTGCTGTAGATGTGTAAATTGCACACTTATTAGGTGGATGTATCTTTATTAATCAAATGTTATCTTCCCTTACTGCATTAATTTTAGTTGGTTTGTCTTGATGTATATTTTGAGCCTCATATACTTTCACTTTTGCAGAAGTGACTGTAACCTTAATATCCCCATGGGAATTTCTAAAGTTTTTCTGATTTTAATAAAAGTAAAGACATGGACACACACACACACACACACACAAATTAAATAGGTAGCTGCTTCTGCCCAGTAAAATTTTTATCTGACTAATTAGTTTCATAGTTTATGTGCAGTTTATGTTTGGTTTAATGAGAGAAGCAGTGGGACAATTACTCATTTTCATTTTTTAAAAATCACCATCACAACATCTGTTGTTTTGGTCATTAAAAACAGGAAAAAAAATCAGAAATGACCCTTAAAATCCCACTGGAGGCTGGCATATCCAGAAAGCAAAAGCAACTCGAGCTCATGTTAAATAACTGTACGCTGTAACTGTTGTTTAGGTCAGGATGACCCATCAGCTCCTAGGCCTGCCAAGCACGACAAATAATGTTGCCCAAGGCCTTTTGAGACCACACAGATTCTTTCTTCTGCGAGGGGTAGGCGGAAGTCGAGGCGTTTGATCTGAATTCTAAAGAGTCTTGTTGGAGGTTCTGAAGGCCTCCATTGTATGCAGAAGAGCATATGACCGACCGCTACGGTGCAGTGCAGGGCAGTGTCACCACCATGATTAGCATTTTCCAAAGGCATGGGCATGGTCCTCTCAGCCAGCCAAACCAGCCCAGACAGCCCGACACTCACTTAGCTTAGCTTAGCCCAGGCTTATCTACCCATTTTCTGGACGTGTGTGTACCACATCAACCGAAGGTAAATGTTTTTTTTTTCCTTTTTTATTTTGTTTTTGATTTTTTATTTTATTTACGTACTTTCCCTTCCTTGCAATTAACAATGCTTTTGTTTACATGAAGTGAGCCTTGGCTGCCTCAATCATCTTAAGATTTATACAGCCTGTTTTGGAACTCACTTATAGCTGAAGCAAGACAAAACAAAACAAAAAAAAACAGTCACATTAATTATTTTCCATCCTTGACTGACTCAAAATGCTCCAATAAAACAGTCCCTCAGTCCTCAAGTACTTGCAGGGAGCCAAGCTGAGGAGAGCATTTGAAAGGCAGGAGCTTGGAGCATCAGGCTTATGTAGTCGACAGGTGACCGATAGGCGATCAGTGGTTGGTCGATGGCCGGTCTGCTCTGATATATAACTGCGGGGGAAAAATTGTCACGTGGGTTCGCCGAGTGGCGGCCATTGGCCTTGGCAGGCATCATCAGGTGACCTGTGCGTGGCCGTTAAGCCATCGCCCATGCTCTTAAACTGTGGTTGGCCGCCTGGGCAGCTCCTGCCTTGGCTTTGCTACTTGACTTGACCTGCCTCAATGTCCACGCTATACCTCAGGGTCGGGGTGGCAGCAGCTCATGCTGTAAAGGATGCTTACAACTCTGGCGTAGCCTGGTAATTTAGCCTCTTGCTCCTTTTTTATTATTGACAAGTTACTGTTGATGCAGTTGTTTTATGTAAATGTAATGCCTAGTGGGTATGTATGGCTTGGCTTGTAAACTTGTAATGGCTTGTAAACCAGAGAAAATTGTTCAGCGTGGTTTTGGTTCTTGTCAGTTTAAATGGTAAAATTAGATGCTCTGGCAGTTTTCCCGCAAACTTTGTAGCTCACTATATCGCTGTCTGAATGATTGCTGCTTTTGTTGAAATAATGCAGAAAGAACTATGCTTGCAATAGTCCATATTTAAAACGGCACTCGAGAGTATATTGGATGAAGATATGCTTTCATTTAAATGTAATTAAAACAGTCTTGGCACCAGACGTATTTTGTCTTGGGGCAAAATGTACAAATGATTACTGCTAATTAAATGCATAACTTTTCACTCATCACGTCAGTCAGTGAAAGCAAAAACAAATTAAAAATACTTTGATGTTGCTGAGTTCTCATCATGTCTCATGTCATGTCATGTTTGCCTCGCCCCAGACCTGGAATCGAAAATGAACTGGGGGACCTTTTATGCCGTCATCAGCGGCGTAAACAGGCACTCCACGGGCATTGGGCGAATCTGGCTGTCCGTCATCTTCATCTTCCGCATCCTGGTGCTGGTGGTGGCGGCGGAGAGCGTGTGGGGCGACGAGAAGGCCATGTTCACCTGCAACACCCAGCAGCCCGGCTGCAACAGCGTCTGCTACGACCACTTCTTCCCCATCTCACACATACGCCTCTGGGCTCTGCAGGTCATCCTGGTCTCCACGCCCGCCCTGCTGGTCGCCATGCACGTGGCCCACCGTCGCCACGTCGACAAGAAGCTCCTCAGGCTGTCCGGCCGCGGCAGCCAGGGGGCCAAAGACCTGGAGCAGATCAAGAGCCAGAAGTTCAAGATCACCGGAGCCCTGTGGTGGACTTACACCATCAGCATTGTCTTCCGCATCGTGTTCGAGGTGGCCTTTCTGTACATCTTCTGGGTGATCTACCCGGGCTTCACCATGGTGCGTCTGGTCAAGTGCGACGCGTACCCGTGCCCCAACACTGTGGACTGCTTTGTGTCGCGACCCACGGAGAAGACCATCTTCACCGTCTTCATGCTGGCGGTGTCAGGAGTCTGCCTCCTGCTCAACATCGCCGAGCTGCTGTATCTGGTGGGCAAGGCATGCGGGAGGCTGTGCCAAGGGTCTGACAAGGATGCCAGAGGCGCCTGGATCTCCCAGAAGCTCTCCTCCTACAAACAGAACGAGATCAATCAGCTGATATCAGAGCACTCTTTCAAGGGCAAGTTCACGGGGAGGAAGAACCCAGCAGAGAAAGAGAGGTGTTCAGCCTGCTAGCCTTTAATCTCTCTTTCTTTTTCTCTCTCCCTCTCTCTCCCACTCTCTTTCTTTCTCACTCTTTCTTTGTTTCTTGCCTTTCTTTCTCTTTTTCCTTGCCTCCCAAAAGACCCTAACCAGTCACAGCTAACCAGTCTGGATTACAAACCACTGTATTGACATCATTCATTCATTTTACTGACGAGCAATATGACGCCTGTATTTTTTTTTCTGTGGCAGGAGCCATTCACTGTGACTCAGTGTAAAAAAAAAGCTTATTTGATGTTTAAAAAGTGAAATCTAGGGGTGAGGAGTGCCAACACGCTGTGAGGATGTTCAGCACTTTGATGAGGTTTGCGTCAAATGCACTGACATGTCAAACCACATTACTGCCGAGGAATCGCAGACGAAGCAAAAGGATCAAAGGTGGATGGAACCGACTGAGTTTGAGATTATGTTCAGGGTGAGATTCAACCCCATGTGCTCCTCATGAGAAGAAGAAAACTGTTGTGAAGGTACGGTGACTGACTCTTTTGACAACAAAGGCACAACACAAAGCGAGAAAAAAAGGAGGTTTGACCTTTATTTTTGGTGGTTTTTGAGTCATTCTGAATCATTTTTGTTATGCAAGTTAAAGAAAGAGGAAATACACGAGCGTGGTGGATAAACTGTACATCAAAAATGTGGCAAACTGGGCTTTTTAGCATCCAAACAACTTGATGAAAGCACAAGTGTGTATTATGTATCATCCATAAAACTTGAGTTTGTTTGTATGTAGTTTGTATGTAGTTTATAACATATAATAGCTAGATCACTTTTAAAAAAAGAAATGTAAAAAGTTTCAAAGGTGCAAAATATTGATCTCCTCTGCGTATTTAATGTTGTACATAGCGAGCATATGGTATGTAAAAAAAAAGAAAGAAACTATACAAGGAGAAATTCTTATCATTGTCCCTGTCACTGCGTGGACACTGGGAGTTATCGCTTGCTAACCCATCTGTCTTATTCTAGTGAGCATGACCTCTTGAACCATGACTAAGCTCTGTTGTTAGTGTAGTGTAGTCACATGGGTTAAACGTATGAATAGCACAGGCTATAATGGTGGCACCCACTTAATCAGTTCATGATGTGCAAGTCCCACTGCTACCATCAGTATCAGTGTCTGCATTTGTCTTCCACATCGGGGCGGTCGGCTAACAAGAGATTTATTAGCTTTTGTTCCGTGCTGTAAAACAGCATTACCTTTATACTTGACACTGTAACATTGCTCAAGTTGATTTGTTTAAACAACATCAAGTGAGGCACACAATCACAGCACTCTGCTTGAATAAAGGAAGGGATATATATTTATTCACTGCGTCCTTTGTTTTACAGCCAGTAAAGTTGTTATAGAGAACATCCTCCTAATTAGATTGTTTCTTTCCCCTCTCTCTTTTTCCTTTTCCCCTTGGTCACAACCCTATAAAAACTCGATCTGTTCCTCACTAAAACTGTAAATATGGTATGTTATTTATTATTCACTTGCAAATAAAGACGCAGAATCATTTCAAGTTTGTCTCTTCATGTCTTTGATTTTACCATTTGGCTTTTTCATTGGAGACTCATTGTCCGTCCGTCCGTCTGTCCTTTGGTGTCAGTCCATAATTTTAAAAAATGAATGGGCCCATTCTGCGCCGCAAAGTTTTTGCTCAAAAATGCCACAGGTTGCTTTCAGCTCGGCCCGGGGCGTCGATGCGTTTGCCAGCCACCTTTCCCCTGATAGGAGAGACCCTGAAATCCTATATTTAGCCACTGCCCAGGGTTGAGCCGGGGCCAACTCGTCATTGGCTGATTCGGCTGTCACTCACTGCCAAGGGTGACTCCTGGAGATGATAGTTTACATTGGGGAGTGTGCCTGGGGCCAAATTTAACCCTGGGTGGAGGGATGACAGGGGAAGGTGGGGGAGGGTAGCCGTGTTTTTTTGGTGGTGGTGGTGGTGGTGGTGATGGGGTGGCCACGGCAAGACGCTTTCCCTAGTTGTGTTACCAGAGCCGAGGAAGTTACTCTTAGGAGAGACACAGCGTCCTCGTCTTGGACTTACACAGATTGTTAAAGCGGTACATTGGAGGAAGTGCTTGGGTTCTGGGTTGCAGTGAGGTTGTGTTTTTTGTTTGTTTTTTTTTTCCTGTCTCTCTGTCTGTCTATCTGACAAGACCACAGTAGTCCAGTCCCAGGCTAGTCACTGCCACTACCATTCAAGGACGTCCGTCACCCTCGACAGGAAGGCAGGCAGGCACAGGCACAGGCTGGCGGTGCGGTGCGCTCTCTGCGACGGATCCGTATGGGCGCTCGTTCCCCGACAGCCCTCCAGTACTGGAGATGTGTACACTGACGAGGTGAGTCACCCACCTAGCTGCCTTTGAGCCCCCACACACAACTCTTCTTACTCAGAACACACACATATATACACACACACATACACACACACACAGACACACACATTGTCTGAGGCCTCTGCAGGATTTGTCCACATTTGTTTGAGTATAAAAATTCTTAAACGCCTTTGGGTACTTCACAGAGTCTGTCTAGACGCTGAATTTAATGGGAAAAAGCAAGAGGGTGGGGGGTGGAGACTCAAGCTGTCATTTTTTAAATTGAAATGTGCAAGTTTTTTTTTTTTTTTACTTTTACTTTTTTCTTTCTTTTGTTGTAGTTTATGACTGATCGCTCGAAATTCCCTTAAAACTGTCCAGGAAATGCATAATTTAGCACGAGCGATTTAAGATTTACTTTGATATCAGGCGGATCAGGTCCAAGAGCCCCTCCGCTGGCGAGCGCTTCTGGCTTTGGAGGATTGTTTGGTGTTAGGCTTAGCACCGCTCCTCCCTGGCTGAACCCAAAGCTGCCCCTGAGCCTCAGACGTTTAAGAGCTGAGGAGGAGCGGGGCAGGGGGGCAGGAGAGGAAAGGAGCGGGGCAGGAGCGGAGCAGAGAGGAGCGGAGCGGAGAGGAGTGGGGCAGGAGCGGGGCAGGGGGGGCAAGTTCACGGGTTACTAACTGCCCACCAGCCAACACGCTTCCAAAATGGCTCCTGGGCAGGGAGGTAATCCGGATGATGGGTTTTGCCGTGCCGCTTCATCTCACTTTTTAACATTTTTTTTTTCAGAATCAGAATCAGATTTGTTGGCCAAGTATACTGACATACAGAAGGAATTTAACTTTGACAGCTGTTGACTCTTTAGTATACATTCAACATATAGACATGTAGTGATTACACAGACAAAAGTAATGTATGAGATTGCTGTATGTACTTACTATTTGTTTTGTAAAATAGTAAATTATGTACCATTGTTCCATTGTTCCCCTACTTTATAAGTCTGCTTCTACTTACACAGAATGTAAAAAGGCTTAAGGGAAATCAATATATTTTAACTGATTGTCAACAGTCAGGAAATTATATAAAATAATAAATGATAAATGACATCACTCTACCTCTGTTCGCCTACGTTAGAAGCGTGCTTATACTTACCCAGAGTGCATAATAACTGAAGCGATATCAATTCCAGATTGTCATCAGTCATACGTGAAACTGTTGCCCATGATTTAGTTCAAAACACGCTGTTGTTATGTAATGAAAAACAATTTGGGAGGAGGAAACTCATGTTTGAATGCTATTAAAGTGTTTGTCATGAGTCACAAACACAAACGAGTTCCCCAAACATCTATGTGATCTGATACACTTTCTGAAGAAAAACATCTCATCCTCCATCAGCACACAGTTGCCTAGCCAAATGGGGAAGCTGGAGATAGGCCCTGCGCCTTTTAGAGCTTTTTCAAGAGATAAAGATGACTGGAACTAATGAGCAGACAGAAGTGTGTGTGTGTGTGTGTGTGTGTGTGTGTGTGTGTGTGTGTGGGTGGGTGGGTGTGTGTGTGTGTGTGTGTGTGTGTGTGGGTGGGTGTGTGTGTGTGTGTGTGTGTGTGTGTGAGTGTGGGTGGGTGTGTGGGTGGGTGTGAGAGAGAGAGAGAGAGAGAGAGAGAGATAGAGACAGAGAGAGAGAGAGAGACAAAGTCTGTGTATGTCTGTGTGCATGTGTGTGTGTGTGTGTGTGTAATAGAGAAAGAGCAAGATCGAGAGAGACAGTCTGTGTATGTCTGTGTGCATGTGTGTGTGATAGAGAGAGAGAGAGAGCAAGATCGAGAGAGACAGCCTGTGTATGTCTGTGTGCATGTGTGTGTGACTGTGTCTGTCTGTCTGTTTTTACATTTGGAAAGGGAAAGGGAACAAAGCATCACCCACCGCCCAACAGTTTTCATCTCTCATGAAAAGGGCTTGGAGCTGTCAGATCAAAGAGGGAACAGCATGAGATGCTGGGGAATCTGCTGGCAGAGCCGTCTGAGAACAAATAAAAGCCGAGCGGCGTAAAGCTGTCTGGTCACAGAGGTTTCTCCTGTTTCTCTCTCTCTCAGTCTGGGCCACACAGGCCTTTTTGAGAAACACTGCCCTTTTAAAGCTGTCTCACAGCCGACACACACACACACACACACACACACACACACACACACACACACACAGCCTCTGTGAGAGGTTTGAACATTTTGCAAGACCTGCAGTTTTTTTTTTCTCTCTCTCTCTCTCTTCCCATACACAATATGAAAGACTTGTATCTCAAAGTCATTAACCAAATGTTTTTAATGAACTGTAAACAGCGAGTTCAAACCCAAGCCAAGCCATGTCAAACCCTCTTTGAGGATGTCACAGGCCAATGATTGATCAGACTCCGGTTGAATCATCAAACTCTTTTCCCTCCGTTCGTGCCAGAGTTCCCATCTCGCTCTGGATATTCCGCCCCAGCAGACCGCCGCTCTGGGCATCCCGTGGGGTCTGGCCTGTGTTATGATTTTTGCTTCCATGACAACAAGATAAAGACAGAAAGCGAATCAATGGATACAGATGTATCTCAGTGGAGCAGGCTCTCTCTCTCTCTCTCTCTACCTCTGTCTCTCTCTCTTTCTCTCTCTCTGTCTCGTCTGTCTTTATAACTGTCAGCTTTCCTTCAGGAAGTCTCGGCTGCTCTTGTTTTTCAGCTGTGGCTTTGCTGATGGATGGGGTGAAATGGGCGATGAGAGGCCACTGTTAGCGTCTTAATTATCGGTTATATATAATCTCCCTGACCTCCCACAAATCCACCACAAACCTTCCATTTGAATTAGGGTTCACCCTTGCTAAAGAGCCCACTCAACACCAGTTTTTTTTCCCTTTTATGACTTATTTGTCACTTTCCGTCATTTTTATTGAAACAATTAAGTTATTGGTAGGACAGTAGTTGTAGAGTTTTTCGACGTGTTATTTTATGACTGTGTGTGGGATCCACTACTACTTGTCCACTGAACAGGTTGTTTTACAAACCTCGTAAACGTACATCTCCCAGTATCGATTGTCACGAAGTGCATTGTGTTCTGTCCTGTTTCTCTTGAGGATTATCAAGTCCTAGGATACCATAAAGTACTGGCACCGATAGAGATTTTTCCTGTTGACCAGACAGATTAATTTCCTGCCAATACTTTAATAACATGATAAGAATATGCCAGATGCAGTACGTCGGCCGCACAGAAAGCAGAGATGAAAATATAAACAATGGCTGCTTCAGTGGAAAAAAAAACACAACAATATCTGTGCCTCACATCAGAGAGCTTACCTCAGCGGAGGCCAATCATCAACATGACTAACCCTCGCACACTTGCCCCACCACACCACACTAGCTCCAAACTCAAACTCAGAGAGTTTACACTGGAGCAAATAACCGAGGCCTCCACCACTCATCTTTGGCTCCGCTTCCACATTTCTGCAAAACCACACCTTGTGTTGCTAGTTTGCGGCCCGCTTTCCATATGCACAGAGTGACTCAGTGAATAACAATGTGTGTGTGTGTGTGTGTGTGGCTGTGTGTGTGTGTGTGTGTGTGTGTGTGGTTGTGTGTGCGTGTGCGTGTGCGTGTGCGTGTGCGTGTGCGTGTGCGTGTGTGTGTGCGTGTGTGTGTGTGTGTGTGTCTGTGTGTGTGTGTGTATGTCTGTGTGTGTGTACTTGTGCTTGACCCCACAGGTCCAGGAGGTCAGCGCATAGGCAGCAGCAATGGGAGACTGGAACCTGCTGGGAAAGCTTCTGGAGAGTGCCCAGGAGCACTCCACCGTGGTGGGCAAGGTGTGGCTGACGGTCCTCTTCATCTTCCGCATCCTGGTGCTCGGCACTGCGGCCGAGAAGGTGTGGGGCGACGAGCAGTCGGGCTTCACCTGCGACACCAAGCAGCCCGGTTGCCAGAACGTCTGCTACGACAAGACCTTCCCCATCTCGCACATCCGCTTCTGGGTGCTGCAGATCATCTTCGTGTCCACGCCCACGCTCATCTACCTGGGCCACATCCTGCACCTGGTGCGCATGGAGGAGAAGCAGAAGTCCAAGGAGAAGGAGCTGCTGAAGGAACTGCAGCAGCAGCAGCATCAGCATCACACCACCGCAGACAAACAGCTGCTCCTGGCCGAGGTCAAGCCCAAAAAGGCGCCGTGTCGTGACGAGCAGGGCCACATCCGCCTGCAGGGGGACATCCTGCGCACCTACGTCTTCAACATCATCTTCAAGACGCTCTTCGAGGTGGGCTTCATCGTGGCACAGTACCTGCTGTACGGCTTCGAGCTGAAGCCCATGTACATGTGCGACCGGCATCCGTGCCCCAACAGCGTGAACTGCTATATCTCGCGCCCCACGGAGAAGACCATCTTCATCCTCTTCATGCTGGCCGTTGCCTGCCTGTCTCTGCTGCTCAACCTGGTGGAGATGTACCACCTGGGCTTCACCAAGTGCCAGCAGGGGCTGCGCCACAAGCAGGCGGCCATGGTGGCGTCCGAGGTGCCCTCTAAGGCGCCAAGCGAGGCCGCGGCCGTGCCCTTCGTGCCAGGGTACACGTACTACCACCCCCCGGACTCTACCTCGTACCCCCCAGCCCCGGGGTACAGCCTCTCGCCCATGAACGAGTCGGACTCGTCCTTCCACCCGTACAACAGCAAGGCGGCGTACAAGCAGAACAAGGACAACCTGGCCATGGAGAGAAACAGTAGACCGGAGGAATGCGAACTGAAAACGAAAAAGGGTTCGGGGTCCATCCCGGGGTCGCCTGCCTCCACCCATCAGGGCAGGTCCGCGCGACCCCCCCGACTTATCCCTCACAAGACCAGAATAGATGACCTCAAGATCTGACTGACTCCCATTTCAGACAGTGAGAAACTGGGACAACTGACCCTTTATAAATCAGTTGTACTCGCAACACTTCATCTTGTTGTGTAGTCTGGATTTTTTTTTATGATGACTGACATACTGTTATTGTTTGTTGTTGTATTTGTGTTTGTTACATAAAAGAGATTTCTATGTAGTATATTTCCATTTTGTTGAATTTTAGATGTTCCTTCACATCACACACCCATACACCTACAGCAATACAGACAGGTAAACTAAATCTCAGCTTTTTGCAATTTCAATCAGCATGTTTTTCATATCAGCTGTAGATACCACACATTGTCATAGGTATGAAAACATAGTGCAGTACAGTTGCTGTGTATGATTCATTCCTGATGTCTTAAAAAGCCCTATGATGCTTTCTTAAGAGTCTGTTACTGTAACGCTCTGTGAAAGGACTATGAAACCGCTGAAATTCAGCATGTCTGTGTTAGGGCATTGTAAAATGTTGCATTAAAATGGCCTCTTCGATTTTTAGAGGGTTCTGACATAAATTTACTCACAGGTGTGGACTCATGTTTGTGTAGACATTATAACACTTCGAAAGTTGAGAATATATGACTTGTTTCTATTTTTGGAATTGAGTCAGATATCTGGTACAAGTGTAAAGTGTATTTGATGAGAGACAGATATTATTAAATGACTGCTCAATTTCAACATGCGATTGCCAGTAGCCTATGCACTTACTAGTCAAATGTAGGTTAGACTTCCGATGGGCCGTCTCCCGTTGCCGTGAAGTCTCTTCCACACTGAAATAGCTTTCTGACACCTGATAAATTTTCATAGCGGCAGACACTGTGTCTGTTTACAGTGCACCCCGCCGCAAATGCTTACGACTGCACTCCTTGTATTTCTGTAGGGCGACATGCACATATGGCAGCCACATCAATCGACATTTTAACGGAAGCCTATAGCAGCAACGACGACAGGTGGTTCCGTTTCCCTCCACTTTGTCCGAATTTCAGGACAATAAATAAAAAGTAATCAATAAGTTGCCGGCAAAATCCATACGCTACATAGATCAAAGTTACTGATTAATAATTGGGGGACTAATTTAATAATTTGTTATACTACAGTAAAGTAGAAGCCACATGTTAACGCCCAGGTCTGCATCATGCCCAGACATGCTATCTCGTCTCTGTTTACTCCTGTTTACATCGCATTATATAATCATTAATAATATCTCCCCGCTTTGATAAGTCAGCCAGCATGGCATGTACAGCTACGTGAGCTTGGACAAGTGTATTTTAAAAATATAGGCCTATGCGTTACAAATTGGCAATGCAATGTGAACTCTGTAGCCTAGTCTTTAACCTAACAGGATCTATTCCACGAACTTCGTAACTATATAACCAACCCGCCTAAAGGGTTAAAATTAGCAGGCTTCTCAACCATTTCTAAGTCGCATTCCAACTTGCACCTCCTGCACAGAGTAGCACTTCAAAGATCTGCACCGAGTTAAAATTAGCTCGTCGACGCGCAGGAAGGCTGAACGCCTGCACAAGTCCAGTGCCTTCTTGTCTGTCTTGCTGTCGGGGTGTCAACAGAGTGCAAAAGGTAACAGTTTTCATAACTGTAGGGTATTGATTTCTATAGACCCGCGCGTTGGACAACGTTGACGACTAGGGTCATCAAGAAATGACCCTGCTGAGACGACTCGACGGTTAAATATGGCAGACAGCTAAGAGCAGAGTCGTGAAGGCACGGGTACACCCACGAAGATGCCGTTGGTTTTAAAATAATCTCCCCGAGGGAAATGAATCCTGGACGTGTCAGATTCAGATCAACAACCAGATATTTAAGGATTAAGGAACGTAAATTACCCACTTAAATACATGATACTTGTGTACAGATGCCCAAATCTCTAAATGAGACATGAAAATCCCAAACCATTTTTAATAAATAAATAGATAAATGTATGTGTAGTGGCTTTATGTCAGTGAACTGATTGCAGAGGACTTTGATTTGTTTTTAAAATGTCTTTATTTGGATTTTATATTACACAAGTGTATGTGACAGTAACTTAAAATTTTATGGAATACTCCATGAATCTGTACAGGTAATCTGTAGATTCTCAGAATCTGTAGATCTTTTAAACAGGAAAAGAACTAATTTTTTTGATGAAACAACAAATTCAGCTTAAAGCTATCATCCAGTTCTGTCTCCCATAGAAGAATGGGCAGATGATCAAACCAAACCCACGTGTGAACCAAAAAAAAAAAAAAAAAAGACCTTAGTCCTAAAAGTGCAATTTTTTTAAGAGATAGGTGCTGATTTTAAACATTTTTCCTTTTACATCCAACATTTACCACTGAAATATCAATTCCAAGCTCCCCCAATGGCAAAAAAACACAGAAATTCCACCTCATTTCAAATCCATGTGGTTCGAGTCTCCTTCAAAAGATGCATTGTCATAAAACTGATCTTTGACCTGGTGTTGCTCTGGCTTTGGTCCGACTTCGCTTGGTGCTGTAGTTACAAAGCAAACACAGTCACAGCATAAGACTTTGTCATTACACTGTAATGAGTCAATCAATAGCAGTCAGTGGATAATAGAAATGAGCAATTACTATGGGCCTGTTTGCTGCATTTAGGCCAGAGTAAGAAGAGGAAAAGGGCTTTACTGAATCTCTGTAATATCCATCATGTCACCATGGCAATGTCATGGCAATATCACTAGTGATTAAACTAAATATCTTGCGAAGTTATTTAAGTTAATGACATTCATCTTTGTTAGGAGTGTTTCTTTTTTAATTCATTATCATATAATTCTCCTATTATTTAATATCAGTATTATTCTCCCGTTATTCATTCAATATCACTAGTTTTCAAATAGTTTCTTTTTTGTTGTTGTTGTTATTCTAAATATGCTTAAGAGTGTTATTCATATGGCATGGAGTGTTGTACACAGGATGGCCAGATGACGATCGACTCATAGCACACAAGACTCACATCATTCTCCTGTTATTCAATATCAGTATCATTTTCCTGTTATTCATTCAGTATCACTATTTTTGTTGTTGTTATTCACATGCTACAGAGTATTGGTCATATGGCACAGGCAGGGATGTTATTCATGTGATGGCAGTATGACGATTGACCTGTAGCACACAAGACTGACTACACACACTCACCCTGCCACAGCTCTTTTTTCATTCAATATCAGTATCATTCTCCTGTTATTCATTCAATGTCACTATTTTTCTATATAGTTTTTTGTTGTTGTTTTGTTGTTGTTGTTGTTGACGATTGACCCATAGCACAGAAGACTGACCACAGACACTCACCCTGCTGCCACACCTCCACTGCCTGTGGGAGGGTCTCCTCGGGGTCTGACAGTGACACCTCGTCGAAGGTGTCGAAAAATGTGCCTGTGTGTGCTGCTGGGTAAAACCTGACATCTAGTGGCGAGGGGCTGGCCCCAGAGTTGACCTCCTCATCCACCGTCTAAGAAGGAAACACAAGACAAGAGTTAGGAGAGTTGAAAAAGAAAAGAGAATTTGTGTAAAAAAAGATAGATAGATAGATAGATAGATAGATAGATAGATAGATAGATAGATAGACAAACAGATAGATAGAGATAGATAGATAGATAGATAGATAGATAGATAGATAGATAGATAGATAGATAGATAGATAGATAGATAGACTAATTTGACTAAAACTGAAAAATATGTCATCTGAATTATATTATTAACCTTTGTTTTAAGTCAAAAGTTTAACAGATGCTGTATTAAACTTAGCCTGTGCACATTTTTTGAAATATTGTTTGTTTTCAATGACATTGTATAAAATGTCACTTTTCAAAGAGGGTGTACTCATTTATGCTGGGCACTGCATATAGATAGATAAAGAGGAGAGAGAGAGACAGCTCATTTTCAGTGGCATTTCTGTGAGTGCAGTGCAGCTGTGTGCTGGTGCGGTACACTGGTGGTTGAAGGCTGACCTTGACTCCCAGGATGTTGCATTTGCACATGGGGCAGGTGCGATGCTCCAGCAGCCAAGGCTCAATGCAGGGCTTGTGGAAGAAGTGCCTGGGGAGAAGGGAGCAGACATTTCTCTCTTACACTCCCTCCATCTCAGTCTCAGGCAGGTGTGCGTAATGTTCACTCATTCAACACATAGTGCACTACATTAGGTGTGAGTTACATTGTTTTGTTCCCTACATAATGCAAGATAATGCACTATATAGTGAATGAGTGAGCATTTTGAATTTGGCCTTAGTCTCAGCCTCAGTCAGTCCCTTTCTAATGACATCATAAAATACTGACTGATACTGCCCTATGGTTATAATAAAAACAGTCATTCCAGCCGTCCCCTGCTGAGTCATTCTACGTATGAGTATCCTGAGATTCTAGAAGGGAGGACGGAATGGGGCTATGGGAAAATGAAACATTACAATTCCGGAATAAAAGTGTCATAAAGGGAGGAGGGGTCGTGAGAAGTGCAGATCATAAGGCCCCTTTGGGGTTCTGAAGTGAAGGAAACGAAAAAAAAAAAGAAAAGAAAAAAACAGGTAGCCCTGCTCCTGCTCCCGCCAGGCTCCGAGGTCTTATCTGAGCCCTACAATAGGTAACTTAATCCACCTGGGACTATCAGCTGAGGCCACGGGCAGAAACCACACACCCAAACTTTCCAGCCCGAGTGCCGATAAGAAGGCTGCGGTCAGGGGACGGTGCATTATATGACAGGACAGGAGGGGGACTATGTAACAATGCAAATCGCCTGGCTTTATTTGCATGTTTTGTACAGCGTCTCAATACGGGCATTCTTGGACCATTCACGAGTCTGAATGCGTGATAAGTAATTAGTGATGTGATGAGTAATTTGGGTTTTGGAAGAATAACGGCTATGTCAAAGGCCAAATCTACAAGTGCAAACAAAAAATTACAACTGCTTAGGTTTTGTAGTTGTCCTTTACAGAAAGGGAAAGATTCACATATTAAATCACACAGTAAGAGTGCTGTAACATGTAGGGCCCAAAGAAGATATAAATACTACAATTAAGAAAGACTTTTTAACCGATACTAGTAGTAAACATGACCTTTTATGAGTGCCGTGAGAAATAGGGAAGCAGCTGATATTGGGGGAAGTGAAGTTAATGTGCAGAAACTTACCCACAGGTGAGGATCATCACCACTTCCCCGTGCTTATAGCCCTCTATACACACTGCACAGGTGTGATTATCTGACCGCACCTCCTGCCAACACACACACACACACACACACGCACACACACACATGCATGCATACACATACACACATGCACACACACATGCACACACACACAATCAAGGGAAAACAGTTACTGGAATTTGTATGAATCTTACTGTCAACATGCTTTCATTGTGTACTTATTGGAAGTTTCTTTTTCAGGATTCAGGATTTCTTTCTGGTAATGTGTGGGGATTTTAATAAGGCAGACAAGAACAAAACAACAACATTATTCCTGGTACTTTTGCTATTGTGCCAACCAGCTACTTCAATTAGAAATTCAAGAGGAGAGTGGCACTGTCATTCGAACCACTTGTGTTCATTAGGAGGTTAAGCACAGGAATGCCATTAAGAACGGTGCTAGCCCTTCAGGTACAGTCAATCGTGTTCATGTTCTGCTATCATAATTTTAATTTATTTAATCGTTGCAGCAATATGAGAGGCCAGAGCCCAAGACTGTGATTCCTTCTCACAAGCATAACGGCCAAGTAATAATAAAGGGGCCGTGAATACTGCCCTGCGGGGTATCACTACAGTGGTAGTTGGTGATTAATTTCCTCAGTGGCCCTTCTGTCAGTGTGGAGCCCCTAGGACATGTTCTACCTCAACTAACTGCCCCCACCCCTCCCTTTACAGAACCCCTGGGTGAAATAGCACACTGTTACGTACCTCATCTCCTTTTTTCAGAGTCCGAAGCTGTAGATTTTTGATGGCTCTCTGGGCCACACACTTTAGCTGCCTCTGAACACAGACAGAAGTTATAGTCAGTTAGATGCTTGCTATGTAGTTCTCTCTGTAGTCATTTAAACATGGGGCTAGATAATAAAAACTACCGTTAACGTTTTCTTTTTGCATTTGTTATTAAATCTAATTCTCCCTGCAAGGTAACTAGTTAACATCTCAAAATTACAGCATGGATATGGAAAGGGGGTTTCATTTTTTAAAGCTTAAAAAAACAGCCTTGAGCTATTAAAAAGCAAGTGCAAGTCTGCAAGTTACACATTAAAGAAGTGGCTAGGTCTTAATCAGTGTTTCCTTTCACACCTCAGGAGGTATCACTCACGCTGGGCAAACACAGAGCTAAAGCTAAGCAAAGCCCCGCCCCAGACCTTCCAGAAAATATGCCACGAATTTTTCCACGAGGACACACCAATGCAAAATATGTAGTTCTGTATGGCGTAAGTATGAAGGGTGCACCACCTAACCCCAATGTCAAGAACGGATACATGTAGGTCAAGAGCCATCAGGAATAGCCATGAAGGTAGTGTTCTACATTCTAAGAAATAATGGGGTCAGTGCCGGTTCTTCAGAGCGATGCCATAAAAGAACCTTTTTTTCAGTGCTTCAAAGTACCGTCAAGGCAACAGTTCTTTAATTAACCATTTGACGCCGATATGACATAGCATAGCCCATTAAGATCTAAGGCTTTGAAGAACCATTTTTTAATGTGAAGAACCTTTCACATAATATAATGGTTCAACACAGAGTTTGTACTCTCCATGGAACCATCCAGAGATTTAAAGAACCATTAAAGAACCTTTAAGGTGCTGTTCATGAAGGTGTTCTGCCCTACAAAGCCAAATGGCAGTGACTTTATTTTGTCAAATTAAGTTTAGACGGGAAATTGACTTCATAACACCTCCTTTGTCTTGTAATTGAAATCTCTTGCTTCTTGCTATTAAGAAAGAAGATAAAAGCATCACCACTATTATACATACAACATGTTTGACATGGCAGTATGACAATGGTAAAGGCATTTTTCTCGGTTTCTTTGTTTTTTATGTACTGCACTTTGCCTTTGTAGGGCAGTGCTGTTTTCTGTTGAGTTTTTATAGCCCCTCCATGCCATAGCCTATACTGTACATATAGGGGTGTGTACAGTAAGTCCGAACGTCATCAGCCATTTTGTCTAATCTATATCGTTTTATAACCAAACAACGTGAGGATGCATACAGCCATAAAGTAGCACTACTGCTTTTTTTTAAAACTCCATCACCGCTGTGGCAAGAAATGATGATTCATGTTCTTCTAGCAGTTTTTATGGCATGTAGCTCAAAGGGCTTCATTGTCACCTGAAGGTAAAGAGTTTCCAGGTGATAATCAATCGGGTTATATGATAGTGAGAAGTTGAAAGCAAGGATGACTGTGGGACACAAACAACATCAAGGAAGTGACCTTAAGGTCAACTTAGAGATACGTGCTGTATCACTGAAAGGTAGGGACTGAGCACCTGTTTTTTTTTTGTCTTATCACAAAAAGGCAGAAAAGGACCAACTTATAGTTATATAGCAGCATACCTGGTAGGTGTTTCCAATGACTGAAAGGTAACGACTGAGCATGTGAGTAGCTGTTTTTGATGACTAAAAGGTATGGACAGCACACCTGGTAATTTTTTCCTATGACTGAAAGGTAGGGAAGTAGCACCTGAGCTTTGTATCCTGTCACTGAGACACAACACCTGAGAGAGCAGAGCACCTGATACAGGAGGCCTATAAAGGCATTGGTGGACTACCTGACATACTTCCTATGATTAAAATGTGTTAGCACTTGATATTTGTGTCCTGTGCTAAAAAGGTATGGAGAGAGTACCTGCTATTTGTATCGTACTACTACTAAAATGGAAGGTTAAACCACCTAAGAGTAATGTCCTATCACTTAAAGTTAGGCAGAGAGCACCTGATATTTGTGTCCTGTGACTAAAAGGGACGGAGGGAGGGACGGAGGGAGAGACTACCTGATATTTGTGTCCCATGACTTAGAGCTAGGGACCAAGCACCTGAGACTCGTGCCCCATGTCTAAAAGGGAGAGTCCGCATTACTGGCTAAAGGTTATTTATTTATTTTTGTTATTTGACCTCAACCTCCATTCCATGTTTTTTAAGCAACATGAGGTCAGAGCCTATATGCCTGTTTCCAAAGTAATAGTAGTAGTCACCACAATGACGTACAAACAACAGCTTTTGTTGTTGTTGTTGTTTTTGTTGTTGTTCTGAGAGCCCACACAGCATGGGCAGCCAGAGAACCATGAAAATTAATTTGATGAGTTTAACAAACTGTGTGTAGGGACCCGACTGCAGACTGCATGTAAACACACACTCTCACAGACACAGACACACACACACACACACACACACACACACACACACACACACACACACACACACACACACACACACACACACACAAACAATACAAACATGCACACACAAACAATACAGACATGCACACACACACACACACACAAACAATACAGACATGCACACACAAACAATACAGACATGCACACACACACACACACACACACACACACACACACACACATACAAACCCTCTAGACAAGGAGCCTCACCTCTTCCCTCCTCAGCATCAGGTACTGGTGGATCTTCTTGACGGTGACGGCGCTGAAGTAGGCCAGGGTGACGGCGGTGATGGCGAAAAAGGTGAAGGACATGACGTAGACCCAGATGGGGCTGGACAGGGAGCCGTGGGCGACGCCCAACTCGATGGTCATGAAGACGTCCTCCCCCTTCCGCATCTGAGTGACGATGTCCTTGCCCAGTTCGTTTCCGATCATGATGGTAACAATGTTTCCTGTGCCTGTAAGAACCATGTCATTAATGCTACAGAGGCATCATGGCTGGGGCAAGGTTTGGTTGTTTTTGTTCTGTGACTTTAAGAATATATGAAATGTTTGCTTGCAATAGACAAAGGGGAGTTGGTTCATCAACAACAACACACACACACAGTTGTTGTACTGTATAAGTCTTCATCAATGAAGAGCATGAAACAAACAACAAACACACACACACACAGTTCATGCACTACATATGGGCCTTCATTCTGATCTTATAATGCATCAACTCTTCCCATAGTTGAAGTTGCTCTACCATGCTTGACCATTAAAACACATAGAAAGCTTCAGTCAAACTAAACCGCATACTCTGCTTGCACAGTAATCCTTTATTCCCCCCCCCCCGGCACCACTATATCAGCACTGGCATTCATTGCTACTGTGGAGGTCATTCCAAAGGAGTACCCTTCAGTTTGACGTCAGAACTGTGCAATCAGTGACTGATATCAAAATAATTGATGAGTCGAGTCAGGTCTTTCACCCTTATCAAATGCACTTTTACAGTTGGAGCATAATCAGTCATATTAGTATGGCATTGAATCAGTAAGGCCTGAAACTCCTCATGAAGACTTGTTTGAGTGCTTTGGGGAGTTGACTTTTTGCAGCATTCAGCTTTAGTGTGCTCTCCCTGACCCAGCATTTTTTAACGTAACTGCAAGCAGGTAATGTACAGTATAGCAAGTGGCCAATAACAAAGCCTTACCGAACAAAGGTTTCAAATGGAGACTTGCGCAATGTTTGCATTTAAGATAAGCCGCCATTTTCAGCACCACTGTGGTTCGGGTGGCACATACTGTACCACATCCTGCAGCATAAGGTCGGCCATTAATGTAAATGTCCATACTGCATAGTTTTATTTTAATAAATATAAAACACAATCTGAGGCGCGAGACAGTGGTGTTTCAAGGTTCAAGGTTCCACTTTTTCAGTCACAGTCTAATACCATACCAAGGTGGCTCAGTAGCAACAAGGTGGCAGTCTTGATATAATGAGAAGGTTAATAGAATAGAATTACAAGATAGAATAATAGAATAGAATTGTTAACAATAAACAAACGTATGGTTTAGATTTGGTTGCTTAGCTTTAAAACAACACAGCGAGCAGGAGTGGATTCGCAGGTGGCACAAGTTCATCTACAATGTAAATCACTAGTATGGAAATGAAATAGTACAAAACAGTACAGCATGTAAAGACAGTGAGGCACAATAATCAGACTCTGATAATTGACTCTGAAGAAGACGCAGTGCCGTCGAAACGTTAGTCACTTTTTGTTTCTGCACCATTAAAAGCATTGCAAACTGAGTGGTCTTGCTCCTTAGTCCAAATTTGGACCGAAGGTCTTAATATTGAACAGTGAGGAACAACTTGAGTCCTTTCTTAGGCGTGCAAGTAGGTAACTATTTGATCTGCTAGCCCAGGTCTCACATCACACGCACACTCGCACACACATGCACACAGACACACATACATGCACACACACACACAAACACATATGCACCTGTGCACACATACACACAGACACACACACACACACAGTGGTTTACTTTCCACTTCTCCTCATCAGGACATTGTGTTCCCTTTTACCCAGCCGATACTCTACCTGGGTGGCTCATCACATGGGTGTCATTGCCCGAGCCATCAAGGTTGTAGATGACCACCGCAGAAGCATTGTGCCTCTTGGCGGCATGGACCTTCTCTCTGTACGTGCAGTTGCCCCTCTTGATGAGGGCGATCCACGGCGTCTGGGTCACGTTGAAGGTGGTGTGGTTGCAGGCCAGGGGGTCCTCGTTGGGCAGAACCAGTAGGCCGCTCTCCCCCAGCAAGGGCGAGTCCTGGCTGTACAGGCCACACTCACACGGTCCGAAGGTGTCGTTGCCACTGGTGAAGGACACAAACGCCGTCCAGTACAGCAGAGTGATCCCTGTGCACTCTGCCACCCATGCCATCAGGCAGACCCAGGCAAAAAAACGACGACCATTCCAGCTCATCTTCTTTCCTTTTTTGTCTTCTTTCCCTTTTGTTTTTTGTTCTGCTGGGTTTTGTGTGTGTAAGTGTGTGTATGTGTGTGTGTATAAGAATTCTGTCTCGTTCGCTTTCCCCTCCTTTAGCTCCGGTCGCACTCCAAATCCATGTAGTGACTGACTGACTCGGCTGCCCGATACCTGTGGAAAGGTAACAAGATAGGCTTGTGTGGTAATCCAAACCCTCGCGACGTCAGTTAGGGCTGTGTTATCTCAGTGGACCTTGAACGCTGGTGGTGGAGCCGGCTGCCGTTCTCTCGCGGCAAGGGCAGGGCATCGACACACTCAAACAGAGAGGCCACTTTGTCAAAGTAAGATTGAGGAAGCTATTCAGAAAGAGAGGCGTGGATTTGAAAAGAAAACTTTAGTTAGTTTAGTTAGAACAACAATTCATGAGTTGTTTGCGGCCAGAATAGTTGAGTGTGGGTAAAGGCCCTTGAAGACTTTGAGGATGGCAGCAATACTTAGTGCCGAGACTTTATGTTTGCGTGTGTGTCAGTACACTTGTTTGTGTGTGTCAGAGGTGGAGGAAGGAATTCACCTTATCTTAAGGAGCAAATTGAGGGTCAATGTATAGGTGTTCCCTGAAGTCAGCACATAGCAAATATAACTATTTTGACATATACTTTCTTCTCCCACAGATTAAACATGAGTTTATTGAAAGATGAAAGGACTGAACTGGTACTTCTCCATGGACTTGAAAGTTGGTCACACCAAAAGAAAGCAGGTGTTTTTAATGCAAATCATCTCAGAACCCCAATTTTGTGCTCAGACTTCACTCATCCTGTGTGATAGCATTCCTAGATGAAGTTATGGGCTTCATTTTGCTTATGGTACAGTAGACTTGGCTGACTGTATTTTTCCTGCAAGTCCTCAAGAAAAAACAGCTTTTTTCATCTATCTATAAATGCAAGTATCATCTGTCTCTGTGTTTGTGTGTGTCTATATCTGTGTCACTCTGTCTGTTCCATGCACACCGCTCCAACCATTCGTTCCACTGAGCTTAAATTTGGTAGGTGTCTTGTGAATGATAAGACTGCCGCACAGTGCCACGTTTCATGTTGTTAGGGCATAAAATGGTAAATATATCGGTAAGACAAGCTTCCATTGCCTTTCGTTTGTGTGTCACTCTCACCACCGTAGCCACTTCCCCCTCTCACACATAACAGCTGCATCAACGGGCTCTGCACTAGTTTATATAAAATACACACTACACACCTCATATAGTAATGTGTATGTGTAACACTACACATGTCCGTATGTAAAAACAGTCACTACCACCAAGTCAGGGTCACAGGTCAATTTACAAGTACATTTCTATACTGATCTAAACTCATTTACATTGAATGCCACCTTCAAATAAGAGTGTAAAAGATCATGGCTGGGGTGGACTGCGCACATGGAAAATGAACAAACATCTCTCAGCACCAGTGCTGGAGTGGTAAAAAAAAGGAAGTTAGATAAACAGTATGTGCAGTGCTAAAAAAGCAGTCATAAAAAGGCAATGTTTTGCCATTTAAGGTGGTGTTTACTCTCCACCGCACAATACTACCTTAAAACATGGTGCTGGTTCTATCCACACAACAGCAGGATTATGGCATGTTTACTATGCCAAGGCCGGAGGTGAACTTCGCCACCAGAGGGAGCAATACATTGCAACAATTCACAGAACAGTCTCCGTCTTTTGCGACAGTTCTGAAGGTTATAATCTTTGAACCACATATACATGAACAAAATATTAAGACATATTAGAAATAAACATATAGTCAGGGATTTATGTAAATTATGTTTTTATTTAAACTTTAAACTTTTTACTGCCATATCATAATTCTGACATGTTTATTACCAAAGTCTACACACACTGAACATCACAACGACATAAAACAACACTCAAACTACCACATTTGAAATCTGGACTTCAGATAGCCATCCTTACATTATGTAAACCTATTCAGAATACTGCTGTGAACCAGAAAGCAATGGGCGACTAATGAAAAACAGCTGAAGACAAATCACAACACACCCACACACAAACACACATTTCTCATATAAATGCATGAACACACACACTCACACACACACTTGCACTGCACGCAACATCAAGCACAATGTGTCCAGCCCGTGGGCATTTCAGTTACAGTGACAAAAGAAAGTAGGGAGGGAGGGAGGGAATGAAAGAGAGGAAGCAAGAGAAGCCAGAAAAGAGAAACAACAAACAAAAGAAAATGGAGGCAAATAAATACTAAACAAATGTGGAATTCCCTCCCCGGAGCTGCATGGGCCATAGGTCTTGTATCACACAAGTGTGGTCTGATAGTACAAGACAGGCTGGGGTCGGACTTGAGCAGGAAGCCTTGTGAAATGGTTGACCACGAGATGCGCACACACTGGATGTAGTAATCATCTAACAATCCCACTACATGCTCTGGCTCTGGGTGACACATGTGCTTACACACAATCACACACGCATGCACGCTCTCTCTCTCTCACACACACACACATACACACACACACATACACACACCAATTTGAATTGGAGAAGGACGGAATGGGCAAAAGGATAAGTACACTCACACACAACATAATCACACACAGGAAATAACAGAGTGGAGATTGAGTCCTTGTTACCACACACACACACATAAAGATGGACACATATGGTGTGTGTGTGTGTCCTCAGTAAATAAAACCCCCTGCATTTCCAACTGGTAAATCCCTGTGAAATGCCAGCAAGGCAATCATTTCCTCCTGATGGGGACTAGACTGAGAATTCTTCCTCTCTCTCTCCTCCTCCTCCTCCTCTCCGTCTCTCTCTTCCCAGAGCAGGCTTACATCCATGGTGGCAAGGGGCTGCATGTTATATCCTTCCGTCACCCCCCCACATCCACACCCCCACCTCTCGACTGCCCACGTCTCCTATGTATGCGAGACACCACAGAGTCTCTTCGTTTAGTCATGTTTGCCCTCCTTCCTCTTTGCTCCTGATCCCTCGTTCCAGGCCACGTAGACAAAGAGCGCAAGCACCACATGCACGGCCAGCACAGCCACAATGGCTGCGTAGAAGTAACTGTCTGAGCTGGACATCTGGAATGAGCCTACAGGAAGAGACACAGAGGGGGGTGAAAAAACGGGAAGCGAAACTATCCGTTTTGATAGCAGTGCCATCAAACCCAAGATCACAATTCAAAAAATTAATAAATACAATAAAACAAGCAAAACACGGGCCATTTGACTGTGCACAACAAGTAGGCTTGATGTGTTGAAAGACACATTTAGGCATGTTTACCTTCAAATAGATATGTTTTTGAAGCAAAGTATAAACCAATTGGTACTGTGACCATTAGAACAGTGAAGAACAGCAGCGTCTTCAGTGCGGAGACCAAGGAGCTCTCATTTCTGGATAGTGGAAAGAAGGGAATATTTAGTACAGCTCAGCAGCCAAGCCATGAAAATCATTCTTAATCTCTAAATAAACTACTAACGTTGACGTAGCCAGCTAAATATAAATTAAAATAATCTGACTGGTAACACATGGTGCTATGACTACATTAGTAGTAACTAAGACGATCAGTAATGACAATGTTATAAGCTAAGACATATTTGTGAGGTGTATGGCTCCTCGAGTGGCTAAGGTTAGGCTAGCTAACGTCAGAGCATCCTCACAGGCGGACGTTTCTCACCCTCTAAAGTCTGGTGCCATTTGCGTTGGTGCCGTCATAGCAGAGTTTCCGTAGCTGTCCATGGTGGGCTGTTGTATAGAAATGATTAGCGGTGCAAACTGGTGAGTTAGTTTTAGATATGGCTAACGCAAAGCGTCCTCTAGAAACAGTTACCTGATTCTGAATGAACCACAGTCTGACTGGTTCCGTATTCAGTCATGTGATTTGTGATTCCCTTCGTTCTTCCCATTAGTTGGTTTCCGGTCATTGTGTCGATGGCTGTCGCCATCTATAGGGCAGGAGTAGTAGCATATGTGACACTCTGGATATCCAGACAGGGTCAAAGAGTACATCTCGACTTTAAAGTAAGGCAGGGCAATTGACGACCACCATTTACTGCTCCTGGAGTATCACCCACAAACGTATTTAATTTAAAAAAGTGTGTGTGGTCGCCTGTGTGAGTGTATGTGTGCATGCCTCCAAATGTGTGTGCAGGTGTGTGCACGCGCATGCGTCTGTGTGTGTGTGTGTGGATGTGGCTGTATGTGTGTGTGTGTGTGTGTGCAGGTGTGTGCACGCGCATGCGTCTGTGTGTGTGTGTGTGGATGTGGCTGTATGTGTGTGTGTGTGTGTATGTGTGTGTGTGTGTGTGTGTGTGTGTGTGTGTGTGTGTGTGTGTGTGTGTGTGTGTGTGTGTGTGTGTGTGTGTGTGTGCTTGTGTTTGTGTGTCTCCAGCAAAGATGCCAGACATCAAACAGGGTCGAAATGTCTGGCGCGTGACTGGTTAAAACTGACCTTTTGGAGGTTTGGTGGTTAAACTTGTGAAAAAAATTGAGATGAATGTTATATAGGTCTTCCCCTAGGGTAATGATGTTTTGGCTCCGACAGATGTGATTTATTGTCCCTTTCCTCCTGCTTCATAGCAAATAAGGTAGGCTATAAATCAGCTGATTCAATCTGTTTCAAGAGGTCTAATTTGAGTCAGAACGCAGTATTAAGACTCTCACTTAGCTATTGTTAATAGAATATTTCCAGAGCAGTCACAGAAACAAGCCACAGCAGTGCTGTGTATGGCCTACCTAGCATATGAATGATGAATATTACGGTAGCATATGTTTTCGACAGCCGAAAAAAAAACTAATTTTAACTAAAGAACTAATTTTCATGAGTTTGTGTGATGTAAACAGTTTTAAAATAGGCTTTTGTAAAGAAGGAGAGCCCTTATTTACTCAAAGGTCACTATGTAACTCTATTGTATTGTTATAATACTGTAGCAGAGGGAGCTCAGATCCAGCTGGCTGTATTGCCGAGGTGAGGAGGGTGAGGAGCTGAGCTCCAGAGGGCTCCGGCCCAATTTAAACTCTGGATGTGAACAGACATTAACAGGGACAAGAGCTAGCTAGAGTGCTTTAAAGGGTATGATATTCTATGATATGATAGGGTATGGTATTCTATACAGTCGAATGTCCATTGGTGACCAGTCCTGTGAGCAAAGGGGTGTCATGGCAGAAATTAGTTGAACTAATAAATGCCCTCCTGTCCTCAATTCCTTTGTGTAGATGAAGAAGTAAAATGCAAAGGTGCTTCTGTCAGCCAAGAGACTTTTATCTGTCTCTTTGGACAAGTCATTACATCTTTATGGTAAACTGCAGACCCCAATATAGTGAATGCTATAAGAAAAATAATTAAAATACCCTAATACACTGAAAAGTAGAAATCATTGCCATTAATCTTATCAAAACTGGAGCTTCACTATGCTGGGTGTACACAGGCTTTTCTTTCACCAAGGGGTTCCCATGGCTCTTTATAGGAACATTGCAATAAGCTATCAGTGCTAACCTCATGTGTTTACTGATGCCAGTTTCACTACAACAGAATTTGGGATTTGTGACTGTGGGGTCCAACATGCTTATGCATGAATGCTGGATATTAACAATGTCAGTTGGCTCATTACAGCTTCTTATTGAAATAAATTTACATCCATGTACACTGTATCTTAAAGGCAAACATTTTGCATGTATTATATGTGAGAGTGCCACATTTTTGATACAGTGTAAAATCTCAGTGAATGTGCAGTGTATCTGAGTTAGGCTGAGGAGTGCCTGCTTTGTACCTGTGTTACCATTCCCTTTGATGCCATATCAAAATGAGGGACAGAGAGAGAGAGAAAGAGAGAGGGGTAGGGGGGCAGAAAGGGGGGGGAGAGAGAGAGAGAGAGAGAGATATGTAGCAACTGAGTAAGTTAGATTATGTCCATGGAGAAGTCTACTGCCAAGCTATTTGACTCAACAGCGTGACTTTACTGTCATTTTTCATTTTACATTAGATCTAGCTGCTGTGTGGGGGTTATAGATGCCTTGCTCAAGGATCCCTGACCATGTATGGAGTACTGGTTATTCAGTCCCCCAGCCACATCTTCCCTGCTGGCTCAATCCCAATATCAGCTCCTCAACGACGAGGACACACCTGCTCGCCTAAATGAAATCAGTGGGATACAATCCAAAAAGCCCCATTACTGAGACATATTGTTGATTTTTCCTTGCCTACCAATTAAGACACTGCTGCTACTTTCCATCCCTGTGAACGTAATGTTCCTAAAGTAGTCAGATTTACTGAATGAACATATGGTGTACTAATGTTTTAATAGTGGTGAAAAATGCTGGATCTATGTTTTACTAAATATATTAAATAAGTTTAAAGTCTGTTGAAATAATTGAATCTGAGCCAAAGTTTAGAGTTAAAAGAATATTGTCATATGTAAAAGGTTGTTTACTACACACAGAGACATTGTATTATTGCTGTACTGTAATATAACAACGACTGTGTAATTGTTTGCTCCCAAATCATATCATTGTTTGTGCTTAATTTGATTGAATAAATAAAGCAGTAGTAATGGGAATCCTAAAATATTTTCATTCACTTCACTGCACTGAACTTGCCCGGGTTGCATGGTAAACAAGCCCCATGCATATTCAAAACACATTACATAACAGCACAAGAAAAGACATGCCTGCAAAGTCTTATTTTGTAAGACCAGGTGAGGTAAAGTTATCATATTCGCGCAAGACAAATAACATTAGAGCTTAGCACAAATGTTTTCATTGAAGGAGCTGCTGGGAATTAATTCAACAGTTATTTCCTCCTCTCATTCCTTTGGACCCAACCATGCGGGCAGTGCACCAAGAAGCCTGTTGATAAAGGCATGTACATGAAAGTCAAGGTCAAGGTTAAAGTCAAAGCCAGCTTTATTGCCAAGGCCATATGTACAGGTTATACACACATTTCAACATTGCAGTGCTCCCTAGGCCCACGGTGTAGCACTAAACAGCTTCTAAACATAACAATATAAACATAGCAATATATACAAACATACAATATAAACACAGCAACAAGTGGGAAAATGTTTTATATAATACAACAAGTCATCCTGTTGGTAAATGTAAATACTTAAATTCAGATGTATTATCCTAACAAGCTACAGCAAGCTGTACATACTTGCAGGTTTTTTTTAACCTATATAGACCAATAGCACGCATTGCATAACCCAACTGCACAACCACACCCTTGCACAGTCAATAATGCATTAGGTGTCTTACTTACCACCTACTCTGCGTTTCCATGTCTCATGTCAGAGGAACACGATTAGGAGTCGGACCACTTAAGTAATGTGAGTGTGTGAGATGGTGGCCTTTTATTTAAACAACACTCTGGAATTTTTGGAGGTCTTTTCGTACCCTTCCACCCCTACTTCCAGTCATCTTGCATCCTGCTATGGAGGAGCCTGACCGGCTACTTCACAGCAAGTGCATAGTAATGGTTTTGATATTGGTGGGGACATAATTTGCTTCCCATGCCTCCCTACATCATGATCTAAGCTACTAAAAAATACAGCCTCAACAATCAGCATTACAGTGTGCTGCTTAATTTCCACACAACATTTGTACAATGAATGTTCATTTATGTGAAATATAGGCCTACCGTATTTTACATGCATTTTGGTTTTGTTACTGCAGTTGAAGTGTTTTATTACTGCAGTTGAAGTGCATTTTGAACATGTTAACTGATGGAGTTTTGGAAGTGCACACTGCACAGAGTGTTAAAGCGGAGGTTGGTGCTCCGTAGGCTGCCTTCTGCTTGGCGAACCGAACCGTCTCAGCACCAAGCGGACACGTGCACTTTCTGCTCCAGTTGCGTCTGCGCGCACACGGCTTCTTGGCACAGCAGGTTTCAAGGCCGTTTTTATAACAAAGAAACAGCACTGGGGGTAACACTCACAACTTTTACCCAAAGTATCCAACTGCGTCTTCAAAAGACTTTAATTGTGAAATAGAGCACACTCTGCTCATTCTGAAGAAGAGGTTTTGTAGGTCTTGTGTAGGCTTATTCATTTAATCATGTCTTACCCATGCAAATAAATGTTATTTTCAGCCTATTTTCTTTCAATGTCTGAAGGAGGTTATTATGTATTCTGCTTGTTACAAGTGTTTTGAATGCTGTGGGTGAGAGTACCAAGGGTCCATTGTCAGCAGATAAATTATGCATTCATGTCTTAAGAACAAATTATTTTTAAATCCTTCAATTAACTTGGGACATATTTTTTCTCTGCAAGATAAGGTTGGCCATTACGCTGAAGCCTGGAAATAAGCCTCAAATTAGTTTAAGCATACTGAGAGCAGGAGACGGCCAACAAATTAGTTACGTCACAGGCCACACCAAATGTCTAACCGTGCCCTTCGCCCCCGTTCCCCCCCCCCCCCCCTCGCTGAAACAGGACACTATTTCTCCAGCCTCGACACCCGGTAGCCACTCGAGTGAATGGAAACTTCCATCGCTCATGTGAGTAAAGAATCTGTCGTTAAGTCTTCAGGGTCACATTTCGAGCAGGCCTGGACAGTGGTCTACTCCGACCGCGCCGCAAGAGTTTCTCATGAATGCATGCGGCATTTCCCCCGCTGACCTCTGGGAAACCGCTCAGATTTTATCACCCCTACGTGACCAGCGGCACGCACGGAGCGGAGCAGAGCAGAGCAGCAGGCGCTCCTGAGTGAATCTTATGTGTGTGTGCTTCAAAAAATTGCATTACTTTTCCAGTTTCAATAAACATTGATAGGGCAGAACCATACTCCCCTCTGGTTGCTTTCTCCGACATCAGATTAATCTTTCAGTCAGCACCAGGGGCGATTTTAGCATCTGGTCTTTAGGGGTGCCCGGCCCCCAGTGCTTATCACACAACACTATTATTATATATAATATATTATTCATTTTGCACTGAGCCAGGGGGTGGCGAGCAGTTTCACGGGGGTGCCTTGGCACCCCTAAAAATGGTCTAGATTCGCCCCTGGTCAGCACCCATAAGGCATTTGCCAGGGATAGTAGTTGGGATTCACACTGAGTCCTTGAATTTTGTAATACATAGGGCTATGTTTATTTCCCTATAGTGGCAGAGCTATGACATACATATTCAGACATACAGTACTGCGGTGTGTTGTTGGGTTTGTGAGTTTTTAATGCATCTCAAGCAGGAGGTTAGCATATGGATGTAGAGGGCATGGGAAGGGGCTCTCAACCAAACATAAACAATAGGAAATCGTCACTAATCCATATGATTCGTCTAAAAATAAATGCCATTCCACTTGTAAAGACGCAAACATTCCCATTTCCTGTTTATTATTTTCCCAATCCTTTACCTTTTTTAGGAGCGAGTCTTGGGAATTCTTGCCTTGCTGGGAACGTGGTCGGCAGGGTCAAAAGGTCAAGGTGGAGGAACACGGTCTCGTGTTAACATACAAAAGTGCATCATGATCACACAGTGGGAAATATTGTGTGTGGGATTTACGGTTTTATGTGTCTCAAGAATGCTTCTAAAGCCATTGCACAAGCCCATCACCTCCCACCCCCCCACACCTTTTTTGTTTCGTCATGGGTTGCACACACAGGTCTTTGACCAATACATGCACATAGCTGCGTAGTTTCATCATTCAGTCAGGAAGCAAGAACACTGCATCCCATCTGTGCATGTGATACTGAGAAACTGTCACGAGAGAATGAGACAGAAATAGGCAGAAACAGAGGGACAGACATAAACACACACTAACACACACGCACACACACACACACACACACACACACACACTGAGAGAGAGAGTTAGTGAGAGGGAGAGAGCGAGCATATGTGTGTGCACATGGTTGTGTGTGTGTGTGTGTGTATGCGCACATGTGCAACTGGACATGTGTAATGTGTGTGTGTGTGTGTGTGTGTGTGTGTGTGTGTGTGCATGTGTGTGTGCCAGGAGCTCTTTATTTACTGGGTGCACCCGTTGGTCAGCTGGGAACTGTACTTGGCTGGAGGGCTTAAATATGGCCATTTCCGACCCTTGTCCATCTGCAGCCAGTGACAAATGACCCATAAATCACTTGATGTAGACTACAGGGTGTACCGAGCCCAGGTCCAACTCATGATCTTTATTTAGCACCATCCTGGGAGAACAGTGCACCCCTCCCTCCCGACCCCCCCAATTCGACATTTTCTTCATTTCTTATATTATTTATTTCCTTTTCTCTGTCAGGACCTGGACACTGACAAACGGCACTATGTATTGCACCACTGTGTGTACAAGACACCGAGTAACTGATAGGTCATCGCATTCACGTCCCACCCCTCTTTCACACTAGCCTCCCCCCCCCCCCCCCCCCCTACACACACACACACACACACGCACACCAAGAAAAAAAGAACAAAATCCCCTCTTCCAGCTGATGAATGCCTCCTGACAGCTGAGGGAGATTTATCCACTGAGTCATGTTCCCAGGTCCGGTTTGGGGGGAAAAAAGAAAGAAAGAGAGAAAGACAGAAAGAGAGAAAAAAAGAAAGAAAGAAAGAAAGAAAGAGTGAAAACGAAAAGAGCTGGTGAGCTCACCTGCGTGGCGAAGGAGGAGGAGTGCAGAGAAAGCACCGCTCGAGGCTCCGGCGCAAAGACTCTGTGCTGGGCTGCTGTGTATTCAGCAAATTACCTTCCCGACTTGGGTTTGGGCTCAGTTGTGCTGTTGTGCTGTGGCCATCCAAGGGAAGGGGGGAGGGGGAAGGGGGAAGGGGGCTGGGGGGGTGTTGGTGGGGGATAGATCACAGACTGTCCTTGAATGCCACCATAAAGCAAAAAATTCCTCGGCAAAATAGCACTGAAATGTCAGCGGGCATCGGCGGAAGTAGGTTACCATGGCGTGCGTTCCTGAGAGCCCATGTGCACGACACTTTCTGTCCTTAAAGCTGTGCTGTATCTTTTTTTTTAATTGGTCATTAACAACAAATGATTGATTGACTTTGAGTCATTTATATATTTATGTTTATGTCATTTATATATGTTTTATTGTCTTGTTTATATGTATATGTCTACTGTGGGCCTAGGGAGCACTGCAATTTCAAATTCTGTGTGTGCAACCTGCACATATGGTTTTTGACAATAAAGCTGACTTTTTTGACTTTTATATATACATAGAGTTGCTGAGCTTAATGTTGGCCGCCATGGTGTGTTGCCATTTTAAGACTAGAAGTGAACACAGTGGACATACAGCTGAAAAATACAGCTTTTGCATTTGTCATTGTGATATACAATCTTACAATTAGATTACTGTATTATGTGGGACCTGCCATTTGTGAATGGAAATACCTCGAGAAGACTAATCCATTTAAGAAGCTAAACATACTTTACAGAGTTTTATAATTGCAAAATGATTTGTAAATATGAAATTTAAAATGTCTAGGGTGAGGTTTACAACTTAAGAAGAAAGTGAAAGTGAGTGAAGTGAAGGCCCATCTGGGAAACACTCAACTCCCAGTTGTCATTGCGACACAGCACACACACTGCACACACAATTTCCTTTATGCCTCACCCGTGCAAGGGGGCAGCCCCCAACGGCGCCCCTGGGGAGCAGTGCGGCGGGATGGTACAATGCTCAGGGTACCTCAGTCATGGAGGAGGATGGGGAGAGCACTGGTTAATTACTCTCCCCACCAACCTGGCGGGTCGGGACCGGCAACCTTTGGGCTACAAGTCCGACGCCCTAACCGCTTACCCATGACTGCTAAGGAAGTTAAGGAAGTTATGTTGATGCAGTCATCACAAACTTTAGAAAAACAGCCATCACAAACTCTACAACGACAATTTCCACCTATCCACCCTTTTTGGTTTTTTTTTTTAGAATTTCTGTCATAGTGGCCCACTAAAAAAATATGAGAAAAGAAAATTGAGCTTTTTAAGCAAACAATCCAGTGGCACTTTCAGCAGTGGCGCTATAAAGAAGGAAGAAAATGAACTGAAATAAGGGCCGGACGTCAGGGTCCAGAGACCCATCAGCAGCAGAGGCACGCTCCTCCGGGGTGGGGTGTGTGTGTGTGTGTCTGTGTGTGCGTGTGTGTGTGTGTGCAGTGGGGGGTCTTGCGCTGCATCGCACAGTTGCAGATGGATGCTGATGATTTCCTATGACCAGTCAGTGCTGCTCTTAGAAAAAGCCGGCTGCAGCCAGCCAGTCTCCCAAGCTTGTTGTTAGTTTGCGATTTATGAGCACAATGAATTGGCCATAAAGCTGAAATTGCCCCTAGACATCGGCATGTAAATGATGGTGGCCGGTGGTGGTGGTGGTAGTGTCAGTGGTGGTGGTGGTGTCGGTGGCAGTCACAGTGGTGTCAGTGTTGGTGGCAGTGGTGTCGGGGGTGGTGGTGGTGGTGTCAGTGGTGGTGGTGGTGGCAGTGGTCTCAGTGGTGAGGTGGCGGTGGCAGTGGTCTCAGTGGTGAGGTGGCGGTGGTGGTGGTGGCGGTGGCAGTCACAGTGGTGGTGGCAGTGGCAGTGGCTGTGGTGTCAGTGGTGATGGTGGGGGTGCTGAGACCACACCAAAGGCCAGAGGAGACAGTGCCCCCACAGGCTGAGTGATGACCTGGGGAGGGTTCTGTGCCACAAAGGGGATGAGAGATGAGGTGTGTGTGTGTGTGTGTGTGTGTGTGAATTAGTGCCTGTGTCTGTGTGTGAATTAGTACCTGTGTGTGTGCCTGTGTGTGCATGTGTGTGTATTAGTGCCTGTGTGTGTATTAGTGCCTGTGTGTGTGTGTGTGTGTGTGTGTGTGTGTGACAGAGCGCAAAGCACCCGTCACTGAAACAGCGTTTTGTTTCGCTGCTCTCATTTCAATGGCAAAATGCAAATGGACTAAACAGTGCAATGGACATGAAACATACAATCTGTGTTGTATGCTGTATGTGTGCTGTGGGATTTGTACGGGGTTTTAAGGGTGTACATTTGCTTAAACACCGGGTCGGTAATTCATACCGAAATGTTTGGTACACGTGGGGGCAGAACAAAAGACGCTACACAACACTGGTATGTCCTGTAAATGTTTATTCACGCCGATGGTAACTTGCAGCGGTGTAAAGGTGTTTTTTTGTGCGCGCAGTTAACATCAGAACCCTTGCATGCTCCAGTTTACCATCGTGAGGAAATGTTTGTAGCGATCTTACCTGTTGCGGTCTTCCGGGTGCAGCACCAAACCAGAGTGCTGATGTCGGAGCGCTTTTAAATGCTTCTTCCGCGGTGCGCGGGAGAAGGGCTCAGACAAATATTTTAAAATCGTACAGAAATGTTTAATTAAATATTTACAGTCTGCATATTGTTTCTGTAGCATATGAAATGAAGGGAAAATGTTCAGAACTGTTAAAACTGGGCTAGTTCTGTTAATTAATTTTAATGGGTTCAGGATTGACCAAGTCCTTTAAATATGCGCTGCCTGGTTCATTTGAGAGAGGGCGATGGCAGTGAACAGACGTATGTTTGGAGCTCTGTGAGTATAAGAGACCAAGGATAGCCTAGCTAGTGTGGGCTTTTGTCCCAAAATTTTCTTTATGTTTTTTTCATCAGTGTTTTGTTTGTCCTGTTTGTTTGCCGGCTTAAAAAAATAAATAGAAATATTTTTGCACTATATTTCCCTGACTTCTGCTTATCATTCTGGCTGACAACCCCATCCGCTCGGCACACTGTATTACATTTGGTGGCAGCGAAAACTACTAGTGTGCGCAAGTCAGTCTGAATGAAGGCAAATGGGAAATGGAAAGAAGGCACAAGCAGAGGCAGCTGAGGAGGAAGACTATGTGCCTCAGCAAGATCTGGGTACTTCTGTGCAGCAACTCCAGGCCATGTTCGAGGCTTTTCTGGTGGCGCAGCAAGAGCAACAGGAGCGGGTACGGGTACGGGAAGACCAGGCACGGCAGGAGCAGCGCTGGAGAGGTATTGTGCACCAATTCAGCATGCTCCAGGATGAAGTGCGGCAGGACAGATGGGAGCTCGGCCGGGGCCGGGGAAGGTCCAGACTGAGGGCAGAGCAACATGGTGTCTCATTGTCCGCACCAGTGTCAACAGCGGTCAGCCCAGTACATGCCACGCAGATGGGAGCATCGGCAGAGCTGTGGAGGGGGGTCCAAGCGGCGGCAGCGACAGCAGGCCCAGGCGCAGTGATGGGTCCAGGTCCAGCGGCGATGATGGGTCCAGGTCCAGCGGCGATGATGGGTCCAGGTCCAGCGGCGACAGCAGGCCCAGGCGCAGTGATGGTTCCAGGTCCAGCAGCGATGGGGGTCCAAGCGGCAGCGGCGACAGCAGGCCCAGGCGCAGCGATGGGTCCAGGTCCAGCGGCGATGATGGGTCCAGGTCCAGCGGCGATGATGGGTCCAGGTCCAGCGGCGATGATGGGTCCAGGTCCAGCGGCGACAGCAGGCCCAGGCGCAGTGATGGTTCCAGGTCCAGCAGCGATGGGGGTCCAAGCGGCAGCGGCGACAGCAGGCCCAGGCGGAGCGATGGTTCCAGGTCCAGCGGCGATGATGGGTCCGGGTCCAGGTCCAGCGGCGATGATGGGTCCAGGTCCAGCGGCGATGATGGGTCCAGGTCCAGCGGCGACAGCAGGCCCAGGCGCAGTGATGGTTCCAGGTCCAGCGGCGATGGGGGTCCAAGCGGCGGCGGCGACAGCAGGCCCAGGCGCAGTGATGGTTCCAGGTCCAGCGGCGATGGGGGTCCAAGCGGCGGCAGCGACAGCAGCCCAGGCACCGACAGCACATCTACTTGGGGGCACCCACGTCACGGGCTGGAAAGGCCCCAAAATGCAGAAATATTGTGGTAATGAAGACATTGAACATTTTCTCACAACTTTCGAACGCGTTGCTACAGCCAGTTTGTGTCCAAAAACGCAATGGGCACTACATCTGGTCCCACTTCTTACCGGGAAGGCAAGAGCAGCGTATATTGCCATGGATTTTAGCGACTCCATGGACTACGATAAGGTCAAGGCGGTCATCCTAGAAAAATATGACATTAACCCAGAGACATACAGGCAGCGGTTCCGGTCAACCCAGATGTTACCGGGGGAGTCTCCCAAAGAACTTTTTACCAGACTGCGGGAGCTGTATGAGAAATGGACACGTCCACAGGAACACACAAAGGAGGAGATTAACGACATGCTCATCCTAGAGCAGTTCCTGAGGATGGTCAACAGCGATGTGCGGCTGTGGATTCGGGAACACGACCCCAAGACATCAAAGGAAGCGGTGGTGCTGGCTGAGTCATTCATGGCTGCACGGCGAGGCTCAAGACCACACCAGATGGCCGGGGGGAGAGACGGCACAGCGGCACGGCCCGGTAAGCCTGAGGGTGGTTGGCATGGTGGTACTGGCGTCAAGAGCCCTAGACCCGTTAGCCCTGATGTTAAATGTTTTTACTGTGGTGAGGTAGGGCACATCAAATCTAAGTGCCCCAACAGAAAACCTAAAGTGTCCACTGTAGCTTCAGAGTCCAATGTGGCAGTTGTCCCTAGTTTTAGTGGGGGGGAAGCCACACAAAATGAGGGGGAGGCCATGACTCTAGTGCGGGTGGATGGGAAGCAGGTGCAGGCCCTAGTAGACACTGGGAGCAGCCAAACCATGGTGCGGTCTGATTTAGTAGCTCAACACAGTACATCTACAGGGGGGAAGCTACTTATCCGATGTGTTCACGGGGACGAACGGTCATACCCAACTGCTGAAGTTCACCTAGAGGTAGATAATGTGCTATACCTGGTTACCGTTGCAGTGGCAGACAAACTACCATACCCAGTAGTTTTAGGTAGAGACATTCCAGACCTAATGGCACTAGCTGATGTCCATCCTTGTAACCTGGTAGTGACACGCTCACAGAAAAGGAAAGGAGGCGACACTTTGAACTTGTTACCATTTCCGGAGCTAAAACGTAAAACAAGGAGTGAGAAAAGAAAAGAGAAATTCAAGGGCACAAAGCTGACTGAAACTGACCCACACCCTGAGCTGGGTGGTGAGGTGACTTTTACGATTCCCTCGGATATCATTCAGGCTCAGCGGGCTGACAAATCCTTACAGCCCTGTTATGCAGGCTTGGTTGCTGATGGAAACGGGGATGCTATTGGCCCCAAGTTTAAGCTAAGGGCGGGTATTTTATATAGACAGGGGGAGGAAGGTGAGCAGCTTGTGTTGCCAGGTTCACTAAGAAAGACTGTCATGGAAGTGGGTCATGCTAGTGCATGGGCTGGGCATTTAGGCCAAAACAAAACCTGGGACAGGATTGTTCAACGCTTCTATTGGCCTAATATGTATGCGGAGGTAGTTAAATTCTGCAAGACATGCACTGAGTGTCAGCTGACCGCGCCAGGCAGGAAGGCTAGAGTCCCATTAGTTCCAATGCCAATCATTGAGGTCCCCTTCAGCAGAGTGGCGATGGATATAGTGGGCCCACTGGAACGTAGTCGTAAAGGTAACCGGTACATCTTGGTCATTTCCGACTATGCCACTAGATACCCTGAAGCTTTCCCTTTGCGTAACATCAAGGCAAGGCAGGTTGCAAATGCATTTCTTCAGCTGGTCACACGGGTGGGTATTCCTAAGGAGGTACTTACAGATCAGGGGACAAATTTCACCTCTACCCTAATGAAAGACGTGTACAAATACTTAGGGATAAAGGGCATTAAAACCACGCCATACCACCCTCAGACTGACGGGCTTGTTGAGCGCTTCAACAAGACCCTGAAGAGTATGCTCAGGAAGTTTGTGTCTGACTCTGGGTCGGACTGGGATGACTGGCTGCCTTACCTGTTATTTGCATACAGAGAGGTTCCACAGGCATCGACTGGCTTCTCCCCCTTTGAGCTCCTTTATGGGCGGAAAGTGAGGGGTCCACTTGACATCTTGAAGGAGGCCTGGGAGGGAGAGGAGCCAGAGAAGAAGGTGAACGTGTTGACATACGTGCTGAAGATGCGAGACCACATGCAGCGCTTGACTGAGTTGGTGCAGGAGAACATGCAGTCTGCCCAGGCCAAGCAGCAGAAGTGGTACGACGCATCAGCCAGAGAGCGGTCCCTCCAGCCGGGCCAGCAAGTGTTGGTGCTGCTTCCCACCTCTGAGAGCAGCCTCCTTGCAAAGTGGCAGGGGCCATACGTGGTCAAGCAGAAGACGGGTAAGGTCACGTATGAAATCAGTACACCAGACAAGAAGAGACACTCACAGGTTTACCACATCAACATGCTGCGGGAGTGGCATGAGAAGGAGCAACCGGTCAACTGTCTGTTTGCCAAAGCGGTGGAGGAGGAGGAAGAGGCAGAGGAGCAGTACTTCCCGCTGCAGCGGGGGGGAGCTGGAGACATCGACCTGACCCACCTCACCGAGACCCAGCAGCAGCAGCTGAGAGCGTGTGTGCCAGAGGGGGTGTTTCACGGCACTCCTGGCAAGACCAGTCTGGTGCACCATCACATCAGGCTGCAGGCTCCTGGTCCAGTGCGTTTGCCATGCTATCGAATTCCAGCACAGCTCCTTCCCAAGATTAGGGAGGAGATTGAGGGCATGCTGAGCATGGGCATCATTGAACCATCTTCCAGTCCGGTGGTGCTTGTGCCCAAGAAGGACGGGTCCTTGCGGTTCTGCATGGACTTCCGTAAGGTAAACGCCATCTCTTCTTTCGACCCATACCCAATGCCTCGTATTGATGACTTGATTAACCGACTGGGCAGTGCCAAGTACCTCACGACCCTGGACCTCAGTAAGGGGTATTGGCAGGTACCCATGTCCAGTCACTCTAAACATTTGACTGCTTTTAAAACTCCTTTTGGCTTTTACCAGTTTTGTTACATGCCCTTTGGCCTGCAGGGGGCGCCAGCAACTTTTCAGCGCCTCATGGACCAGGTGTTAAAGGGGGCGGAGGCATACTCGGCGGCATACTTGGACGATGTCGTCATTCACAGCCGCTCCTGGGAAGAACATCTGGTCCATGTGAAGGACGTGCTGAGGCGCCTGAAGGAGGCAGGGCTGACTGTCAACCCCCAAAAGTGTGCTGTGGCCCAACGGGAAGTGCAGTACCTGGGCCATGTCATCGGTGGGGGGGTGATCAAGCCACAGGTGGGGAAGGTCAGTGCCATCCTGGGGACTCCTGTGCCGACCACCAAACGCCAGGTCCGCTCCTTTCTGGGAGTGGCGGGGTGGTACAGGCGCTTCGTCCCCCACTTCTCCACCAGGGCGGCTCCACTCATCGAGCTGACTCGGAAGTCAGCTCCCAACAGAGTGGTCTGGACAGACCAGTGTTCGCAGGCATTTGAGGACTTGCGTACCTGTCTGACCAAAGACCCGATACTACAAAGTCCTGACTTCTCTCAGCCATTCCTGGTGCAGACCGATGCATCTGGGGCTGGGCTGGGGGCAGTGTTGCTCCAGGGTCCACCTGGGGAGCAAAAGCCGGTGGTATACTTGAGCAGGAAGCTGTTTCCACGGGAGTCGAGATACTCCACTGTGGAGAAGGAGGGGCTTGCCATCAAGTGGGCCTTAGACTCACTAAAGTACTACCTCCTGGACAAAGACTTTGTTTTAGAGACTGATCATCGGGCCCTTCAGTGGCTTGACAAAATGAAGGACACCAATTCCAGAGTGACTAGGTGGTACCTGTCACTCCAGCCATTTAGGTTCACTGTTAAATATCGTGCAGGCCCTGATAATGTTGTGGCGGATTACCTGTCTCGAGTGTACGAGGAAGACGTCCACTCTTGAGGGGGGGGTAATGTGACAGAGCGCAAAGCACCCGTCACTGAAACAGCGTTTTGTTTCGCTGCTCTCATTTCAATGGCAAAATGCAAATGGACTAAACAGTGCAATGGACATGAAACATACAATCTGTGTTGTATGCTGTATGTGTGCTGTGGGATTTGTACGGGGTTTTAAGGGTGTACATTTGCTTAAACACCGGGTCGGTAATTCATACCGAAATGTTTGGTACACGTGGGGGCAGAACAAAAGACGCTACACAACACTGGTATGTCCTGTAAATGTTTATTCACGCCGATGGTAACTTGCAGCGGTGTAAAGGTGGTTTTTTGTGCGCGCAGTTAACATCAGAACCCTTGCATGCTCCAGTTTACCATCGTGAGGAAATGTTTGTAGCGATCTTACCTGTTGCGGTCTTCCGGGTGCAGCACCAAACCAGAGTGCTGATGTCGGAGCGCTTTTGAATGCTTCTTCCGCGGTGCGCGGGAGAAGGGCTCAGACAAATATTTTAAAATCGTACAGAAATGTTTAATTAAATATTTACAGTCTGCATATTGTTTCTGTAGCATATGAAATGAAGGGAAAATGTTCAGAACTGTTAAAACTGGGCTAGTTCTGTTAATTAATTTTAATGGGTTCAGGATTGACCAAGTCCTTTAAATATGCGCTGCCTGGTTCATTTGAGAGAGGGCGATGGCAGTGAACAGACGTATGTTTGGAGCTCTGTGAGTATAAGAGACCAAGGATAGCCTAGCTAGTGTGGGCTTTTGTCCCAAAATTTTCTTTATGTTTTTTTCATCAGTGTTTTGTTTGTCCTGTTTGTTTGCCGGCTTAAAAAAATAAATAGAAATATTTTTGCACTATATTTCCCTGACTTCTGCTTATCATTCTGGCTGACAACCCCATCCGCTCGGCACACTGTATTACAGTGTGTGTATGTGTGTGTGTGTTTGTGTCTGTATGTGTGTGTGTGTGTGTCTGTATGTGTGTGTGTGTGAATTAGTGCCTGTGTGTGTGTATGTGTGTGTGTGAATTAGTGCCTGTGTGTGTGCATGTGTGTGCGTGCGTTAGTGCCTGTGCGTGCGTGTATGTATGTGTGTGTGTGTGTGCCTGTCTGTGTGCGTGTATGTATGCATGTGTGTGTGTGCCTGTCTGTGTGTGTGTGTGTGTGTAGGGGTGGAGGGGGGTTACTAGCCTGACTCATCCTGCCTGGCCTTCTTAGAAGTGCCCAGTGGCTAAGATATCATAGCAGTCCAGCAGATATGTGCTGTAATGTCTGCCTGCTGTCTGCCGGACAAAGCAGCATTCTGTGGTGCATATGCTCCACCACATGTGGCCTCTAATGGCCCGTAGCATCACAGTGAGCCAGTGTAACATTACTCATGTGGCCTTTACCTGATGCATGCATCGGATTTGGGTAGAAATAGTGGAAACTACAAAGCCTAGAGGGTTTTGCCCCAAATTGTTCTCTTTCTTTTCTTTCTTTCTTTCTTTCTTTCTCTTTCTTTCTTTCTTTCTTTCTCTGTCTCTCTCTGTCTCTCTCTCTCTCTCTCTCTCTCTGGCTCTCTCTCTCTTGCCTAAGGTAGTTAGGTGTCCAATAGAGGGCGCTTAGACACACTTAAAAGGCAAAACACTGTAACTTCAATTTTGGGCAAAAATTAGTTATTGTCATTTTTGGAACAATAAACATCAGTTGTATCATGTGGCCAAATATCTTGAGTCAATTTTGTTGTTTTATGGGGAAAATAAGATGTTGTCTTTTGCCGTAACACTAAAACACATGGAAGTAAATTTTTTAAATATTTTGTTCTCAATTTTAGAGTTAAGGTCCTTTTGCCTTTGGTGGGGCAGAAATGCAGGGAGTTGCCAGTTACACCATGCTGCTACATGCAGCCAGGAACATGTTAGCCTGGTAAACCGTACTACACTTCATTTCACACAGGGGGTCTGTCTGTGCTGTATTGAGAAATGTTTTCTTTCTGAAGGTGTAGACTCTGGTAAAAAGTTTAAAACGATTGAATCTGCCCTTACCCAATGGCTAAAGTCTGGTCGTGATTTACGCACTTAGCATGGCTATAAGCCTGCCTACATGCTACAATTAAAATGTAGCAGACAAAGTGGACGTCATCGCTCACAAACACTCCCTCTGTTGGCTGATTTGCCGGCAACATGCTGCCTGAAGCAACCATGTCAGTAGACGTAAACCCAGACTACCACTGTAGGGAGAATGATAATCGAGTGGAGGTGCATAGGCAGGCTTTAGCCAGGCTAGGAACATGCGGCCATGATAGCAAAGAGTTTAACATGAATTTGTCACATCCACTTTAGCCTGCTGCTGTGGGTCCAGCGTTGGCTGTTTTCCACCCATGATTCCACCCGTAAAGAGCCAGCCAGGGGCCATGTAGAGAGAGCTGTCACCGCCATTGTTCGCCCCGCGCCCAGGGGGCTCGTAGACACATCAGCTCAGCTCACAGTTCACACTTGCATGCTTCCCCCGTGTATGTTGGAGCCATGCCTTAATCCCTATCTAATGAAAAACAAATCTCTTCAACTATGCCCCTGTCAAGGAGCCCATGGGACACTGGGATGGACTTTATGGTGCATATAATGCATATAAAATCACAGAGAGACAACAATGGTAGTTTAAAAAGGCCTTATGTGTTAAAGCCTTCATTTATACAGGGGAAAGTTCTAATAACAAAACGAGTGAACGTTATTACTATTGTTGTTATTTACTCATAGTTCTAAACAGCATTATTAATATTGTTGCTGTACCTGTTGTTGTGATTACATTCTATATTGACCTTCAGCCAATTTGTGCTGTAATCATATATTGCTTACCCTGATTTGTTTGTCTCTGCTTGGTGATGTTTACACTTTTGTCGTTTTATTTCGAGCATGCTTAATTTCACTTACCTTGTTTCAGTGCACACAGTCTGCTCAGAAAAGCTGCATTGAGATAATGATTCTTTTCTAAATCGTTTAGCAAATTTAATTGACTTTTGCTAGCGTATAGAAAGAGAGAGAGAGAGAGAATGTGCATGTGTGTATAAAGGCAATTGTTGTCTGGGAGGGGGTGTGGGGGCAGAAATAAAAAGCACCTTGTTAGCGTGTATGTGTGTGTGTGTGTGTGTGTGTGTGTGTGTGTGTGTGTGTGTGTGTGTGTGTGTGTGTAAAGGATGGGGTAGAAGAGAGGAGCCCTTGTTGTTGTGGTGTGTCTGGCAAGAACAGTGGTGAAACTAGCTGCCCATATGGCATGAGTCTGCTTCACTGCGTCACATTTAGTCTGGGATAAAGACTCTGCCATGGCCTGCTCCTCAGTGGTAATCCAAAGCCATCTCAGAATCAAAATAAGAATCACAATCACAATCACAATGAGAATGAGAATCAGAATGAGAATCAGAATCAGAATCAGAATCAGTTTTGTTGGCCGAGTGTACTTACACACATGGGATATTCCTATAAGGAACTTGACTTTGGTAGATGTCAGCTCTCTATACATTCAGCATATGTAGTAGTATACATTCAGGAGACTAATAGAAATATATAGACACATACTGTACAATACAGACAACAATATAAAGTACATATAGGCAAGTTCCATATAGACAAAATATACAAGAAGGACATAATTTACAAGACAAGTCCACATGGAGTGGGACGTAAAGTCCGCCTAACAGTGCAATGTAGTGTGCAAGATACATTTGGAGTAATAAAGTATGTAATGTGCAAATATCGTGTGCAAGATACTTCAAAGAATAGAAATGGACAGTTGAATGTAAGTGCAAGCCAAAGTGTCCAAACGTTCATCACAAAAGCACCATTTATTTATTTATGAATGTGGTACTAAATGCACTCAGTGTTGGGGTGGCCACAGACCTAATGCACTATTCTGTGCAACATATCAGTAATAGAGATAAGAAGTTAATGAGTGGCAATTTTGTATTAGTACTATACATGCAAGACCCCCCAACCCCCCGAACATATATGTCTTTCCCAAATAGAAATTGATGAGGCTGAATTGATTTGCGTCTGAATAGTGGGGCTATTGTGTGGCGTGGGGCTGTCAGATCCCATATTAGCTCCTGTGCTCCTGTGCTCTCAGGCACCTCTCATCTGTCATGGGACTCCGGCACTGGCCGATGATCAGTCTTACCTGCCAAGTCAAGCTTCAACTCACTGACTTGTTTAGCACTTCCTCTTCCTCGTGCTCCTGCTCATCCTCTTCCTCCTATTCTTCGTCTTCCTCTTGCTTTCTTTCTTTCTGAGCCCATTTAATAATAACAACAATAATAATAATAAGCCTCTCCCTGGCTGCACCCCTGGTTTGGTTGGTTCTAACATTCGGCTCTGTTAAGCAGAACTTTCTGTTGTGCGAGAGACAGAGAGAGAGAGAGAGCAAGATAGAGAGGGAAAGAGAGAGAGCAAGGGAGGGAGAGAGAGAAAGAGAGCAAGCATGCGAAAGAAAGGTGCTGGAAATAGACAGGAAGACAACTGATTGTGATTTTGTTGAATGCAGGCATGTTGGCAGACTGATGAGCATGTGACCATTGTGTTTGGTACGCTTTAATGATCACAGCCACAAACTCCAGATGCTAGGGGTCAGGACAAGATGTTATTTTGTTGTACTTTCAGTCACAAAAAAGCAGTGCAGCAAGGCGTATTGTGGAGTGTGGAGCGTGGTGGTGTGGTGCAATGTGATGTAGTGCTGTGTGTTGTGGTGTGGTGCGATGTAATGCTGTGTGGTGTGGTGTAGTGTGGTGTGGTGTGGTGTGGTGTGATGTGATGCTGTTTGGTGCGATGTGGTGCGGTGCGGTGTGCTAGGGTGTGCTGTGATGTGGGGTGATGTGGTGTGGTGCAGTGTGGTGTGGTGTGGTGTAGGGCAATGTGGTGTGGTGTGGTGTGGTGTGGTGTGGTGTAGTGCAGTGTGATGTGGTGTGCTGTGGTGTAGTGTGATGTAATGCTGTGTGGTGTGGTGTGGTGTAGTGCGTTGTGGTGTGGTGTGGTGTGGTGCGATGTAGTGTGGTGTGGTGTTGTGTGATGTGGTGTGGTGTGTTTAGGGCGATGTGGTGTGGTGTGGTGTGGTGCAGCATGGTGTGGTGTGCTGTGCTGTGATGTGGTGTGGTGCGGTGCGATGTGGTGTGGTGTGCTGTGCTGTGTTGTTGTGCGGTGTGGTGCGGTGCGGTGTAGTGTGGTGTGGTGTAGTGTGGTGTGGTGTGGTGTTGTGTGGTGCGATGCGGTGTGGTGTGATGCGGTGTGCTGTGGTGTGGGGTGATGTAGTGCTTTGTGGTGTGGTGTGCTGTGGTGTAGTGCGATGTAATGCTGTGTGGTGTGGTTTGGTTTGGTGTAGTGCGATGTAATGTGGTGTGGTTTGGTTTGGTGTAGTGCAGTGAGGTGTGGTGTGGTGTGGTGTGGGGCGATGTGTTGTGGTGTGGTGTGGTGTGGGGCGATGCTTGCTGTCACAGAGGAGGCAAAGCTGGGGAGACAGAGCGGTTGCCAGAGGAGGCCGTGTCTCTCTGCACCCCCCGCGTACAACAGCTCTCCTGGGAAAACGCCCAGAGGGCTCAATATCTTCGCAGGATCAGAGTGTATTAGAGTGAGAAGTGTTTACACATGAGGCGACAGGCTAAGGGCACTGAGGGTGGGGGTGGGAATGTGTGTGTGTGTGTGTAGAAGTGTGTGTGTGTGTGTGTGTGTGTGTGTGGGTGTGTGTGTGTGTGTGTGTGTGTGTGTGTGTGTGTGTGTGTGTGTGTAGAAGTGTCTGTGTGTGTGTGTGTGTGTGTGTGTGTGTGTGTGTGTGTAGAAGTGTGTGTGTAGAAGTGTATGTGTAGAAGTGTGTGTGTGTGTGTGTGTGTGTGTATGAGTCTTTGTGTACGTGTGTTTGCAGAAGCGTGTGTGTCTGTGTTTGCAGATTTTGTGTGTGTGTGTGTGTGTGTGTGTGTGGTGCAGCCCTGATTGCTGTCTTCAAGATGTGCCCCTCATTCTCCAGGACCATGTGCCCCAGCACCCCCTGCAAGGTCATTATGCTCCCCACATGCCTCCCCACCCCCACCTCAACTCTACCCCCCCCCCCCACCCACAATTCCCCCACCACATCTCAGCTCATATTCAAATGCATTTAGCAGTGTGCCATTCCCCTAACTTGCACACACAGTCTCACACACACACACACACAAACATATGCACACTCACACACACCACACAGACACATAGATGCATACACAGACAGACAGACAGACAGACAGACACACACACACACACACACACACACACACACACACACACCCACACACACACACACACACATACACACATATAACCCCTAACCTCAGCATTTGTTCCCTCAGTTCAAAGCAACCATCTTCTCTACCTTTGGTCCCAATTAGACAAAGATGTGAGAAGCTCCAAAGTCGTTGTTAGAACTCTGCCTGTTAAAGAGGCTTCAATGCCTACACACGACTCTTTGGAGGTTTCACAGCTTTTGATTAGCGATAACGAGAGCAACAGAGTTGAAAAATAATAAGAGTAGGCCTATGATAATGAGAGTATTATAGTAGAGATATGCAGTATGTCACAAAAGTGAGTACACCCCTCACATTTTTGTACATTTTTTATTATATCTTTCCATGTGAGAAGTCTGAAGATATAACACTTTGATACAATGTAAAGTAGGTGTAAGCTGTACACTGCCTACTTTACATTGTAAAACTGTTATATCTTCAGACGTCTCCCATGGAAAGATATAATAAAAAAGTACAAAAATGTTAGGGGTGTACTCACTTTTGTGACATACTGCATATAGTAGTATAATGAGACATTACAGAGACACAAGACAGAGAGAGAGAAACCATGACGCACTCTTATCCCCAGTATGCAGACCTATGATAATGAGAGTATTATAGTAGAGAGACATATAGGAGTATAATGAGACATAAGAGAGACACAAGAGAGAGAGAGAGAAACCATGACGCACTCTTATCCCCAGTATGCAGACTTTATTAGTGTAAGTCCAACCTGCTCTGTAGCTGATGTAGTGGCCGAAATGATAAACAAAATAATCTCTGGACGAGTTTGAGTATTGGGGGGGTGTGTTCCCCCAGCTGGATATGCATTGAGATGAGATGATATAGGCTCTGTCTGTTTGTTCTGAAGCTCATTACTGTTCCTGTTCACAGGCAAGAATGTCGAGGATCCACTGAAGTGTGGACTAAAATGATTATAATGTGTCCCCTGCATAACAGGCAAAAAAAAAAAAAAATGACCGACCATCTGCTGTATTCCAAAGCCTTTGAAATCTGCCTTAGTATTCAATGTTCTGTTTTCTTTCTTCCATCGCTTTTGTTCCTGTTTTCATTTTCTTCTCTTCCCTCAAGGAAGAGCAGGGGTGTCATTATTGTGGATATGTAACACTGACAACATGTCAGGCATATTTCCTTTGTTATCTGAGGAGACCAAATGATTCCTCCTCCTTCTTCTTCTTCAGGCAAATACCCCATTTTCAATAAAAAACACAGATACTTGCAAAAAAGAACCACATACTTTGGCACACAGCATCAGTTTGACCGACTTAAAATAGAAAACAAAGGCACAACGTGACAATGTGGTTTTTTTTGTTTCACATGTAAAACCATACAAATGTTAACAGTTTTTGAATAAAAATAGGTCTGTGAGGGTGGTGTGTTGACATCCTTACATCTCCTCTATGTATATCTACCTCTCCCACTGTTTTATCAAAATAAAGGCAAAGAGCCCCTCAAAAAATAAATTAAAAAAAGAAAACAAAAAAAAAGTCTTATCTCACAGGTGTATCTCGGCCAGGTTGTTGTTCGTTATGGCAGGTGAGGGTTTGCTCCTCAGGCCCTCTGTGCCACACCTGGAGTTGTCCGCCAGGAACATCCGCGGTGTGCAGAGCGACAGCAGGATGGTCTTGTACTCCTTGCGGAAGTTCTGGTTGAGGAGGCCGTAGATGACGGCGTTGAGGCAGCTGTTGAAGTAGGCCATGAAGTAGCTGGTGACGAAGAGCCACTCGGGGATGTTGGGGGCCACGCGTGCCGGGTTGATGGCCACGGCCAGGCCGATGAGGTTGAGGGGCGCCCAGCACACGGCGAAGAGCACGAACACCATGAACATGGTCAGGAAGTTGCGCAGGTCGCTGGGCTTCACCTTGGCCTTCTGCTCTGGCTTCACACGGTGCTTCACCTGCATAGGATTTGTTTTTTGTGTGATTAACATTTTTGGTAACTTAAAAAAAAAATGACATTGAATGGCAGTAGTCATAATCAATGAAGTCTTGTTAATGTACATGATATGTCTCATGTGTGTCATGTCAGGTTTATAGCATGATCATGTCTCTTATGCATACACCTTAATAAAGTGTTACCCATTTTGTAATTAACATTTTTTGGTAACACTTTATTTGAAGGTGTCTGCATTAAGGTGGCATGAGGATGTTATAAACATGACATGACACATATCATGAACATTACTGACACTTTATTCAGGTTTATGGCTGTTGTCATTAAGTGTCATTTGGTATTTGCAATGTTTGCTTCCCATTGAACTTAACATTAAAAAAAAAAAAGTTGAATGACACTGAATGGCAACAGTCATAATCATGAATGAAGTCTCATTAATGTTCATGATCTTCTGTCATGTATGTCATGTCACATTTATAACATCAGCTCATGTCACTCTTATGTACACACCTTAATAAAGTATTACCCATTTTTTAATTTAATATAATATAAAGGTAATATAAGGATCTAAAAATACTATTATGTTTATATAAACAAGTATAGTATAAATTAATATCATTTTTTTCTCATTTTATATTATCACTTTTATATATTAATTGTTTTACTATTATTATTTCTTTGTCACTGTGGTCTTTAATGTGGATCAGAGTTGAATGACAGCTATGTAAAAAAATAAACTAATACATTTGATTTGATGTTCATATAAACAGTCCCTCACCTGGATGACGAGCACCCAGATGCGCATGTAGCAGAAGGAGACGACCAGCAGGGGGATGAGGAAGTGCACCACCACCACCGAGATGGTGTAGGACGAGCTGACCGTCTGCGCGAAGGTGCAGGAGAAGATGCGGGGGTCGTACTGCAGCGACCCCACGAAGAAGTTGGGCACGGTGGCGATGGCCGTGAGCACCCAGGTGAGCGCCAGGTAGCAGCAGGTGTTCTTGAGGCTGTACAGGCGGTCGTAGTGCAGGCTGTGGCAGATGTAGCAGTAGCGGTTGATGGCGATGGCCGTGATGTTGAAGATGGAGCCGATCACGCTCAGGCCCATGATGAAGCCGCTCGCCTGGCAGTGCAGGTCGCCCATGATCCAGTCGTTGTGGAAGATGGCCGTCAGCACCAGCGGGTAGGGGTACACCGCAACCACCAGGTCGGCCACCGAGAGGCTGACCACGAAGATGTTACCTGAGAGAGAGAGAGAGAGAGGGAGAGAGAGAGAGAGGGAGAGAGAGAGAAAGAGAGAGAGAGAGAAATGGGAAGGGTTTGGTGATGAAGTCAAATGAGCTAAGTTGTAAGTAACTGGACTTCTTTTACTAGTCTGAAGATGTTTCAACTTTCATCCAAAAGGCTTTCTCAGTTCTGGGGGAAGAAGCCTTTTGGATAAAAGGTGAAACATCTTCAAGCTACTAAAAGAAGTCCAGTTGCTTACAACTTAGCTCATTTGTCTAACATGACCTGGATGAATGAGAATCTTCACAGTCACAGTTGGCGGGGAAGTGTTACAGATATCAACAGTGGACACTCAAGCTTGGTGCATATTTGTGTGTTTGGCAGAGTAGTCTGGTGTTCTTTGGCCAAAATTCAAATATCAGTTTGTCAAGGAGATTATGTGTAGATTGGTTTATAAATGGTTTATAATAGATCTTGTGTTTTTGTTGATCTAATGTTGCAAGTAGCTGTGGATAAAAGGGCCAGCAGAGCGTCACAATGTAAACATTAACAATAAGCAAATCTTCGGTAAGACATCTCCACATAGTTTTAGAGAACATTTTGACCCTTTCACTGGTAATGGCCATTTTAGTGTTCCCTCTAATGTTTACTGCTGACACGCAACAAGAACACTCATATATTCCTAATACAAATAACACATTCCATGATGACACTTATGTTAATATATATTTACATTACAGAGCATCAGAAAAATATTTCATACTTCAGCAAAACCAAAATACTTCGGACTTCAGCAAAACAGTTTATATACATCTGTTTTGTTGCCAGTATTATCACAAACACTGCACCACAAGCCTGTTGCTCTTTTACAGATTGAACATTATACTAATGACAAACACAATGTCTACCTGTTGCACCGACTTATAGAGGCCCATAGTCTGAATGGGATTTAAACAGGTATAGTATATATGGTCTGAATGGGATTTAAACAGGTATAGTATGTATGGTGTGAATGGGATTTAAACAGGTATAGTATATACGTAGGTCTGAATGGGATTTAAACAGGTATAATATATACATAGGTCTGAATGGGATTTAAACAGGTATAGTATATAAGGTCTGAATGGGATTTAAACAGGTATAGTATATAAGGTCTGAATGGGATTTAAACAGGTATAGTATATATAGTCTGAATGGGATTTAAACAGGTATAGTATATATGCTCTGAATGGGATTTAAACAGGTATAGTATATATGTTCTGAATGGGATTTAAACAGGTATAGTATATATGTTCTGAATGGGATTTAAACAGGTATAGTATATATGGTGCGAATGGGGTTTAAACAGGTATAGTATATATGGTCTGAATGGGATTTAAACAGGTATAGTATATATGGTCTGAATGGGGTTTAAACAGGTATAGTATATATGGTCTGAATGGGATTTAAACAGGTATAGTATATACATAGGTCTGAATGGGATTTAAACAGGTATAGTATATACATAGGTCTGAATGGGATTTAAACAGGTATAGTATATATGGTCTGAACAGGTATACTCAAGGTGACTGCAGAGAGTTATTACACCGCAACTTTATTGTCCAGCACAGCTCACTGAGCAATAGTGCCCAACACAAAGCCCTGGCCGGCCATGCTGCTCTTTGCTGTCACACAATATGCACTGGACGTCAATTACAGGGAATTGATTTTAAAACGAGCCACCAGATGGACTCCCTTAACAGAGGGCCCTGATGCAAACGAGGATGAGGGAGGGAGAGGATGTGGCAAAAAAAAAATCAATCCAATCTCTTCCAAGTGAAAGGATTCCAAATCCATTAACGGAAGCAGACTTCCTGCTGCGGTTCCATTCGCCGAGACAGGGATGGACCGCACCGCACCGCAGCGCTCTATTCTTCATCCTCTGGCCGCTATCGGACAGTGTGCGAGGGGGGGGGGAGAAAAAAAGGAGGTGGGGGGGGGACTTTATGACCGTCGGGCGGCGCGAAAGAAATAAGCCTCTGAAAGAGAAGCTAATGGCTGATTAAGTGAAGCAGCTTTACAGACTCCAGACCAGACAGACTCTGGCTGGCCTCCTCTCCCTCCTCTCCTCCCTTCTCCCCTCTCCTCTCCTCTCCTCTCCTCTCCTTTCTTCTTTTCTCTCCTTCTGTCTTTCTGTCTTTCTCCTTTCTGTCTTTTCTTCTCTTCTCTCTTCTCCTTTCTCCTCTTCTCTCCCCTCCTCACCTCCCCTTTCCCCTCTCCCCTTTCCCCTCCTCTCCTCTCTTCTCCTTTCTTCTCTTCTCTGCCCTCCTCACCTCCCCTTTCCCCTCTCCCCTCCTCTCCTCTCTTCTCCTTTCTTCTCTTCTCTCCCCTCCTCTCCCCCTCCTATATTATCTTCTCCTCTTTCCTCCTCTCCTCTTCTCTCCTTTCTTATTCTCTCCACTTCTCTCCTCTCTTCTCCTCTTCCTTCCTTTCCTCTCCTCTCCCTTCCTCTCTCCTTTTTTCTTCTCTCCACTCCTCTCCTCTCTTCTTCTCTCCTCTTCTCTCCTCTCCTCTCCTCTCTCGTTCGAGCGTCCGAGGCTACTCCTCTGGATGGGTGAAAAAAAAAGATCTGTTTACGCGGTGTCTCATTATTTCTGCTGAGGGAAAAAGACTCGCAAGTAGGGCAAGGGCCTCTCAAGCGAAAAAAAAATAAATAAATAAGAGGGGTAAAAAAAAATGTTAAAATTACGTAACGTTAATTCAATGTAAAAATTCATTTTGCCCACTCTAAAAGCAGCGCTCCTCATGAACGTGTGTATCAGTGTGTGTGTCAACGCAACTAAGAGCGACCCTCCAAAACCTATTTCATTTTATGTAGCGCTTCTTCAATCAGACTACATCGACAGAGAGGGAGATGGATCCCTGCTGTGTGTGTGTGACCGGGGCTGAGGCGCAGGCTTTTGTGATAGCGGGAGCTCTGATAAGCAGTCCCAACGCAAACGTCTGCCCTGTGTGATAGTCTGGCACATTTGTCATCTGTGTGGTGGCCCTGAATTATTTCATGACAACTTGTGGTACAATGGCCTGACACACTCTCTACATTCAAAAACAAAACCACACACACAAACACACAAACAGACACACACAGGGCGCGCACACACACACAGACACACACACACACATACACACACACAGGCACACACACAGGGCGTGCACACACACACACACACACACACACACACACACACACACACACACACACACACACACACACACATACATGGACACACATACGGACACACATGCATTAAAAAACCTCAAGATCTAAGATGTCATCCTGAATTACTGCCTTGCTGATCTGACATATATATTGTGGTTTCAGACAAAATTGTGGTTTCAGAGCAACCACAAGTAACCCACCACCACACACACACATGCACACACATGCACACACTCACTCACACTCACCTTGTGTTACCCTTACCCCATCCCCATCACTAACCCCAACCCCAAACCCACTTCGCCCCTCCCTCACACCCCAGCAGGGTGAATGTGAATGACGCGCTAAGTAAGACCCACCAGGGTCGCTGCGGCTGACAGCTGGATAAGAGACGTCACATCACGTCATCCTTTGTCATCCTGTTTCCACAACCTGCTGATAAAAAGGGCAACCGATTCACCCTTTAATGCCCCTGACCCTTTACTCAAGGCTGAGCTGTCAGGTCACGTTTGTGCCACGTCACATTATTTAATGCCACTGTACATCCTTCACGTTGCCAAGGCGTGGGCAGGCACATATGCCCATCCGCCCTCCACCCCCCTCGGGCTCGGGCAGGCCTATGCCCATCTGGCCCCCCCTCCACCATCCCCATTGTCCCCGCCAGCCATAACACACACAAGGTGATCTATGGCCCTATAGTGTCCATTTTATTTTTTTCCAAACTCTGATTTTTTTTTTTTTCAGTTTTATTCAAAACGGAAATATTGTTGACATTGTTAAGCAACATATCACTCTTACACTCAGAGTTTATTGTGCTTATTGTGAGGGGTTTTAGACTGAGAAATGCTGAAGGGAGTAGTGGATTTTAAATATCCATACAATAAATATGCAAATTCCGTGCGATTCCGTGTTTATAACAAAAATCTGTTTTAATGTGTAGACTCCGTGATTCCATCGTGTTTTCCACATCGTGGAGATCACCGCACCCTAGTAATGGGAGCGTTACTAAGCTACAGTGCTCACTGCAGGGGCACGCTAAAGGGGGGGGGGGGGGGGGGGGGGGGGGGTGATTCAGGGGGCCCAGAGCTTTACAGGGGCCCACATAGGGCTATGATATGGTTGGGGTGGGGGCCCAAAACTATTTTCTTTCAGGGGGCCCACAATTTCTCCACAATTTCGCCCCTGGTACTTAGTGTGTTGCTGACTGTACGTTGTGATGGGAACCTAAGTTTCGCAGCACGCAAGAAAGGTCAATAATACATCAAGCCCTTCCTTATGTCTGAGTCTAAAGTAAGAACTCTGCCCCAGGCTATTCTATGATGCATCCTTGGTAATTATTCCCAGTGTCATTTCAGATAGGCCGGATGAAGACGGCTTGTGTTATATAATAGATAAGGCATATTCCGGCTGCTAATTGAATGTGTCAGCTCAACGGTCCCCTGGCATAGCATAGCGGGTGAGTTATAGTCAAGTCAAGTCAAGTCAAGTTTGTTTGTATAGCGCATTTCATACACAAAGGCAGTTCAATGTGCTTAACAAAAATAAAGGCAAAGGACAATATAAAAGCATAGAAGATAACAGATAAAATAAGTGTAAATAATAAGTGTATAGCACAAGTTGTTGTTGTTTTTAAAGAGCATCAGTCAGGAGCATCCACGTACTCCAAATGCCTTCATATCCCCCCCCATCCTAACTACACTCTAACAAGGATGTGGTCAAGATCTGACGTTTTGCTGGCTATTAATTAAGTTCTCTGTGGGTGAGTGAATTGCCACACGACTAATTAGCTGATGCTCATTAATGGCTTTATGCAGCAGTGCTAAAGAGTCTGACAGCGAGTTACC
>CM059288.1:6245445-6267945 GCA_030347295.1 Setipinna tenuifilis | reverse complement strand
GGAAACATGGTTGTCGTATGTGGGAAGAGAGAAAGAGAAAGAGTTTAGGAGCGCCAGGGGGGTTTTCTACTGGGGGAAGAAGCCAGATAGCAGTTATATTAATCCAGCCAGAAAGACACTGCAGCTGCCTCCAGAGAACCAGACCCCACACCGGCTATGTGATTTGCAAATAAATAAATAAATTATTACAAAAATATATAAATAACCGCTCACAGCAGATGGACTTGTCTCCCACTATGAGTTGGGGTCAGACAGGCAGGCAGGTCTGTCATTCACACTGTATATATGCCAGGGGGTATTTACTATGCCTGACATACATACGGTGCTGTGGTCTGCTGCTGAGCTGTGCACTGCCAATGCCGACTGACTGGCTGCTTACCACATTGGGTCATGACATTGGGAATCTATAACAAAAGCCAATATCACCTCTTTGGTTATTAGGGCTGAACCTGCAGCCAGACCATAGAGAAATACTGCTTTCATGGAATCCTATTTGACCTATTTAGTGCCTAAACATAATTTACAATTACTTTCCAGGTTCTTGTTTGTGTTTGTAGGTAACCAATGAAACACCTCTGGTAACATATACACCTCTGGGACATATTTTGGCACATCATTTGAATTTTTTTAAAATCTTTAAAAATGATTTACATTTTTTATGAAAGTGTTTGGACAATGATCTTTTTCCTCTTTCGTCTGAAAACGAATAAAGAGCAAGCCATCTGACATCAACAAACCCCCAAAGACAGCACAGCAGCGCCAGAATACAGGGACCCAAAAAAAGCACTCACGGCATCTGGCCATTTTCTTTTTCCCAAAATCTTTCACAGGAAACAAAACAAAACAAAACAAAACAAAACAAAAACACCAGAACAGCATCACAAAATACAGTCTGAAAACCTCTACCACGGAGTGCAATACAATAGTTAACGGCCATTGGAGGTGAGCGTCGACCTTACAGCCAGGCGCGCGCACCACGAGTTTGCTCATTCCCGCTCTCCTGAGTGACCATGGAACAGTTGAAAAATTCGGATGTCTTTCCGCATGGCTGAGTAGCGAATTCGTGGCAGCTTGAGCGGGGCCTTTGCGCTCTTTCTGTGGACTGGAGTCCAGAATGGCTCGGATGAACCGTAAGATCCCAGGGGCCAACTCAAAAGAGCTTCCAAAACTGATGTAGGCTAAGCGCAATAATTGTCCTTGTGGAGAAAAAAAAATTGAAGCAAAGAAACTAAACAAAATCTCCTATCTTGGAGGAGAACAAAATAGTCAAAGATGATGCTGTATTCCGCCTTCGGGCCCTGACCGTGAGTGTTGGAGCACTTCAATTGAGACCCCCGCATTACAAGACTGCCTCACCTTGGGTGCAGGCTGAGAGCCCGGGCGCCTGGTCTCCCACGAATGATTTATTTTGGCCTATAAAAAACAAGGCTAACGCCCCAGAAGGAAGGACTCCTGTTTATGAAGACACATTAAGACAGGCCACGGCTTCCGATTATTAGATTGATTAGTTCCCCTGCTGTTACCCTTCATTTCGACCCAAAACCTACATACAATTATTGTGCGCCTCGGTTCTCATTCTCATCAGTGAAACTATCGACTACATTACACATTAAACATTAAACTGAACCATTTCTAAACAAACTTCTTTATCGGATACTCTGAGCGCTATGAATAAATGTAACTACAAGGGTAAAATGAATTTCAGGCACACCACATTCAAAAACACTTTACGCCATGGAGAGATTAACACATATGGGAGATTAAGCATAGCCAGTTTGTATACAGTATTCCTTACCTGCATTCCTCAGTTTCTTGTTCCTGAAGACAGAGAGAATGACAAGAAGGTTGCCGATGATGTCAACTACGATGGTGATGATCAGCACGCTGGCTAGCGCTGTAGTCGCGCCGGGGGACACTGGCTGCACTGTCTGGTGGCTCTCGTTAGCGCTACGGGAAACACAATCTCCAGTGCTCACGTTTGCATCAAGATCCATAACAAAGATAACGAGTCTCCGTCGATGGATGCGTTACAACAGGAACTTGTGCAGAGCGCAGACAACTTTTACAATGACATAACACTGCCCTCCCCACTTTCGCCCTAGGTGAATTTCCATCACTGTCATCTTTCACCGACTGGCAATTAAAACGGCCATTCAATTAAACGCGCTGCATCGCTGAAACACAATATTGCAGTCCTCGCTGAGTGGTTACCCCCGTATCATTTGTTCTGGGTTGCAATAGCTTATCTCTCGTAGAAGGAGACATCCTTGATGGACCGATCTGTCCAGGAAGACTCAACTCAGCCGTGTGCGTTAACAGAGCATGGACGTCTTCTATAGGGGCGCACACTTTGCCCGCAGCGATGATCAGGCGTGCAGTCCATGATTATATGCTGAAATAGTTGTGCACTGGAGCTATTGCATTCATAAAACTTCCATCCCTGTAAACAGGAGGATCGTGCGATGTGTATGATCTGATGCGTTTTGAGAGCATTCTGGGGTTGGGGATGTTGCTACCACACACGTGTTGTTTTTTCATTAGGCTACTCCCTATCATTTGTAATTACATTTTCAATTAATTTCACACCATAAAATTATCCATTTGGTTTGTTTTCCCAGAATGACTGTTCCATTCTCTTATTTAGTATAGCTCACATCGTTAAGTAAATGTACCACTGACGCTCGCTTAATTGGCCATAATTAACAACACAACACAACACAACACAACAACCATTTTCATCAAAGTGTAAATCAATTTGCCCAATCATTGAGGAATTAAGTAACCCAATAGCACTTTCACTCGCCACCCCGATGATGTAGCTTGTACATGCTAATGGCGTCCCCGGGTGGTGTAGACTATTACCTGCAACTGTCCATTCCAGCATCCATTCTCAGTAGCCTGCTGAGTGATCTATTGGTAAGATGAGGCTAGCCATGACTTTCTGAGAGACAATACTTAGAGATGCGCTTGACGTTTCTAGAACCAAAAGTAAATACAAAATAATTTTCACGAAATCTTTTCCAAATCAATTCCTCATTCATTTCAATATAACTCCACAGATTAATGCTAAGGTTTACAGCTGTTTTTCAGTTCCAGGGGTAAGCATTAAAAGATGAATACATTGACTTTAATCTATGACTGTATATAATCTATTTTATACAGTCAATGGTTTTAATAGTATCATGGCTTGTTGTACTTTATATGATGTCTCTGAACCTAAGTAAAGTCCAAAAGATGTGTTTAGTAATCAGAGGATTGTGAATTCCGTCTGGCGTTGTAAGAGGCCAAGATGATGGAGATTATAGTTCCTGGGATGAATGAGAAGAAAGAATATAACAGGAGAAGAGAGAGAACATTCTGGTCTTGGAAGAAACAAGTCCGTTAAGTCTAAAATCTGCTCTTCAGAGAACTGACACTTTAATTTCATGGCTTGTGCTTGGACATTACTGCTATTAGCTTTAGGCTGCAGACTCAACAGCGTGGGTGCTGAGATTTCCTTCAAGGGAGGCTCTGCTAGCTATCTATCAATCAATCAATCCCCTCTACCGGCTGTAAATATATTGTGCCATATCAACCTGCTCCACTTTCCTGCCGTGCTCAATTCGCCCGGGCCTTTCCCTCTCATCCCACTGGGCCTCTTAAAGTTTCCTTGCTTGCAACTGACAAAAGAACTGAATACCTGGAAATCCAGTCAGCTTTGACCTTGCTGCTTTTCAAGCACGTTAACTCCAAGGCCAGTTTGTTGTAGTTTTCTAGTTTTCCAGACATCCAACAGTTTGATGGCCTGTCTGTCTACACAAATTAATTCAGCATTAGACAAAATAAATCAATCGTGTGCATTAGGGATCAAAATGTTTTGTCTTTTAACTCATTTCACAAAAGAAATGTCTCTGGATGTGTTTTCCAAAAGAGGGCAGACCTGTGTTGACAGCACCATAAAAGGTGACACTGACATTAAAGTTTGATATTTGCCATTGGGGTGTAGTGGCTCTGATTTGTATTGTATTGTATTGTATTGTAACAGGAGACATGTGTATATATCTAGATAAGGGAAATTCCACATTGTGTTTCATGTTATCATTCACACCGTACAAATACCATGGCATTTTATTGGTGTTATGGATGAGACTAAATGTTTTTGTGGAATTGCCCATAGATATCTATGTCTCCACTCCTGTGTTTGGTGAATAAGACTGTTTTGTTTTAGATAGCTTTGTGACTAACACTGATAAAATTAGAATGTGTGCTTGATGTTCTGATGTGGAAAGAACTTGTGACCATAGCTGGTGTTACGCAATATTTGTGTGGATGTCTAGCGCACTTTTTTGTTAAGCATATTTGTCTAGAATTATGGTACACTGTGTCGTGTAAGCATATGGGGTCCCTGCTACTTCGTCCCTGGTGTATAAGTTGCTCTCTGTCCATATAAATGTGGTGGTGAGAAACCCTTGACTCTACTCTACAATACAAAACAGTCACACAGGCTACTTATCTGTGCATATTATGCCAAAAGTACACGCCTTTGGCCTTGGCTTCAGACCTTTGGTGTCTTGATAAAGAACTACATGTTGTTGTTTTAATGACTCACAAAAGTAGAAAAGTAAACTAAAAAAAGCAGTTTGGTTTTGAATGCTGTCTGACCAGCTGTACCTTCTGAATTTCTTCATGTGATTCTAAAATAACAGATGGGCTATGTCAAACCCATTTTTTAATTAAAAAAAGCTACAAAATAATAAAAATGAATTACCTGGAGTCCAATGCCCGTCATGATACTGGGATTGCACTGGATGCCGAAGCTATCTATTTGCTAATGGCTGCTTGAGAGGCTTTACAGTCTTTATGGTGCTCTACGGGGAATTTAGCGATGATTTCCCAAGTGGGTCTACACCGTAAGCCTGAGAGCAGTTACCGAGAAATATCTCACGGCCTGGGTCTGTGATCTGCAGGAGAGACAAGAAGGATGTCCCGGACGTGATGTCCTGGACACCAGTGATCTATAATGTGGGATAGAGGCCAAAAGGTGAACAAGTGAATTGTGGGTAATGTAGTTCACACCTGGGTGGGGTCAAGACAATTTTTCGACCTGGGGCACTCGATGTACATTTCAGACACGGTATCATGATCTCCAAACCCCCCTTCCCATTTAAGGAAAATGTTGTGATAGTATGACTCTCCACTCTGAAGAAAATGAACTTTAATTCAGGTGTGCACCGAGTTTATTTTTTTAGCGCGCAGTACTATATACTACAGCCAAGCACGTCAACAACACGCCCATTTATATAGCCCGGAACTGATCCTCACTTTGTGCCCATAGACATGAACTACCATGAAGTATCTTGGCATATCTACCGTCTTTGGTGTGACTTCACTAGTCATTGTCATTCTTCTGTCTATCTCATCTGTTTATTGCACTCTCATCCCATAGCAGGAAATGAAAGATATAGTACAGGCCAAATGTTTGGACACACCTTCTTATTCAATGCATTTTCCTTATTTTCATGACTATTTACGTTATATATTCTCACTGAAGGCAACATAACTGTGAATGAACACATATGGAATTATATACTTAACAAAAAAGTGTACAAATTGCACACTGCACTGTTATACTGTACAAATGTGCACCAATACCTATAAAAGTATACAAATCTACAGCAGCTCACAAGTGGGGGAACACAAAAACAAATCTATTCTCACAATTTATTAATATGTGGTGGCCTTGGATTTGTGGAATCTGTGGTCATTCTGGTCAGGTCAAAGCTGCGCAGATAGTTTACAAATTCACATAAAGAAAGGGAAAAGATTTTTTTTCTCCCACTTGACCCTATAGGGGTCTATACAAATCACTGCCAAACCCGAACCAAGCCTACCATTATCATTAGCAACCCTTCCTTTTAAAGGGTTAAAAATGCTAATATGGCACTGGTTATAATCCAAGAGGCTGACTTGACTGGAGCCATTCATTACAGGATGTCATGTAGATTCATCCAATCAGCACTCAGTCAATCAAGGGTCAATCACAGTGTAGAATGCTGGTAGCCAATCTAAATGCACTGTGCTGTCAGCAGGATGGCATCTGCCAATCAGAATTGAAGAATACTGCCTAACAATCAGAATCTAGAATACTGATGTTAATCAAAGAGCAAGATACTTTCAGTCAATCATGATTCAAGATTTAGTTCTAAATATGACTGATTAGTAAAGCAGGATAGCACATGATGCTAAACTGCATCAGTTTCCTTTGAACTGTTTTGTCTTTCGGAATTTGCCAAACTGACAATATGCCATTTAGTGAGAAACTATGATTAATCACAGTCCGTTCTGTATCTAATACGTATTAATAATGATCTTCTGTGCTTTCTTCCTGGAAAATTACTTAATGTCACTGTCAACTGAACTGAGGCATAATGTGCTGTTCTCTACTGTAATCTCATTACTGCTGTTCTGAGAATACTGCATAGAGGTGTTTGTATTCCAAGATGCTGCTGTCTGCTCCTCAATTAAACTGCTGCTGTATCCATTTGAACACAGAAAATAGAACTTTTTTTTAATAAAACATGCCTCGTGTGACCAGTATACATGATATCATACATATCATGACATCTTGCCACAGTTGGATGATGGACACTGGTTTTAGATGTTTATGAAAATGACATTAAGAAACACTGGTAATGTTTTGCAGGCTTAAAAACAATATTAACAACCATGGATACAGTGATAGTGTTTCATTCAAAGTCAGGTTGAAAGAAGGGCCGTAGAACATGTTTGGATTCCACAGGTAAAAAGGGGGCATATCTATTTTCTCACGAGAGGTCTTCATTGTGAGCGGCTTGGATTATTATATAGCTTTACACAGGGGCGATTTTAGCATCTGGTCTTTAGGGGTGCCCGGCCCCCAGTGCTTATCACACAACACTATTATTATATATAATATATTATTCATTTTGCACTGAGCCAGGGGGTGCCGAGCAGTTTCACGGGGGTGCTTTGGCACCCCTAAAAATGGTCTAGATTCGCCCCTGGCTTTACACAAAGCAGGCCCAAGTGGCAGCCATACTCCCACCTCTTCAAACACCCTCCATTGGTTGTTTTTCAGACACAGTGCTTTGACACTGACACAGCCTCGATCCTACCCCTCCCCTGAAGGATGCCCACTGTCATCGTTGGTCTTTCAGCTGGGGACCTTCCGGTCTACATTTCAGAGTCAAAACAAGCAGGCTATGAGATGGCACAGCACGGTCACGCCATGCCATGCAATGCAATGCCATGCCATGCCAGGCTTGCCCTCTCTGTGGCTGTAACTCAAGACGCCTCGGCGAAGCAGCGAAGGGAGTGTGTGGAGTAGAGTGGAGTAGAGGCGGGGATAGGATGAGAAAAAAACACAAAAAAAAGAGGGCAGCAGACCTTCCTCTGCCAACTCTAAACAGAAGCAGAGACAAGATAACAGGATAACATTCAAGTGGGTCTGGAGTGGAGAGGAGCGGAGTGGAGAGATTTTCTCTCCTCAAATAACCTTACTCAAGCACTGGCTTCTGCAGAGTTTCACATACACCAACAGTTCGCTGTACATGGAGAGAGGGGAGGGAAGAGGCATACTGTAGCTGGTCAACAGGGTTAGCCGACACAGGCAGCTGCTCGGGGCCCCTAGTTCACCACAGGGTCCTCAAAAGGGGCCAAAAACCCTTTAAAACTTACAGGAGTGGCAATGCAGTTTTCAATCAAAGTGCTGGCTTTTTCCTTGGGGCCCCCAACAGAGTCTAGAATCACCTGGATGATACAGGAAATAGATTCATAATTCGAGGTTCATAATTTTAAATAAGAAATTCCATCAAAGGACAGTATGGTCTAAGACAATGGTAGTTGTTTGTAAAAGTGTTCCTTATAATAATAATAATAATAATAATAATAATAATAATAATAATAATTTCTTTAATCATGGGATGGGTGGAGAGCTCACATAGTCATGATGAGTCTATTCTATATCACAGCAGAAAAGGAGAAGCACGGCATGTGAAACCGTTAGCTTCGAACATGCAGGAGAATTTTTCAAATGCCTTTGCAGTTAATTCACACACACACACACACACACACACACACACACACACACACACACACACACACACGCACACACACACACACACACACACACACTTTGCCTTCCTTTTCAGAGCAGTAAATGCACCGACCCGTGCATCCACTTTAGACCCCAGCCCTATAGCAGACCCCCGCAGGAGGTGGTGTTGACGAGGGTGGTGTTGTGTCAGGGTGAGAGGAGTCGATAAACGTCCTCCTGTAAACATTCAAGCAGTTGGGAGGAGAGGCAACCGCCACAGCAGTGTCTGTGCCTAGGGCAAGACAAGACATCTGTGAGAAAGAGGGGGAGGGAGAGAAAGATGGAGAGAATGACAGAGAGAGAGAGAGAGAGAGAGAGAAAGAGAGAGAGAGAGAGAGAGAAAGGGAGAGAGAGAGCACCAGTGAACTAGTGTGTACATCCTGAGATTGCACAACATGAACACTGTGTACCTTAGTCATGCAGTCTGTACTTCTGGGGAAAACATCATATTATTTCAGCTAAAAAATAGCCACAAAAATAGTGCATTAGTTAGACTAAGTCATCCCGCCAATCAAACTTTGAGTTTAGAGTTGTCTTGATTTGCGGGATGACTTAGTCTAACTAATTCACTATTTTTGTGTTTTTCCGTCCACAGAGAGACAACGTTGTGTATGATTACCAGACACACCTGCCAACATTTGAGTAGCTAAACCCAGAAGAGTCTTGCCGAGGCAAATCAAAACATATCGTCTTGATAATCAATAAAAGGAAGTTTGGACCCTGTAAATGACAGGAATAGCCCTGGACAAAAATGTTAGAGTTAGTAGCCATGATACCAGAAGGTATTTATTGATTTACTTACTCATTTATACACACACATATAGAGCCTCATATTCATTGCCATTTTTTACCAACAGTGAAGTGCTTGTGAAAATCCCCAGTTGTACTTAGGAAGCACTCACAATCATTTTGGGTTATAAATGCAAAAGAACATTGATGTGATTTTGCTGTGGCATACTGTACTGTATGAATGCATAAACACAAAACAACATGGAAGATGCACGGATGAGGAGTTAGTGGAATGTGACTCCAGTGTAAGTGCAAAGGACGAGGGAAAATGCTGCTTCAATATCTGTCCCCGCACCCAGGGGTGGAAACTAACTTTACAAAATCTCAACTTTTACCAGCCACTGACAAATAAATGGTAAAATTCACCAGCCACTCAACAGTTGATCGTTATTTTCTGTCTGAAATCTACCAGCCACTTTCGTATTTTACCAGCATTTGGCAGGTGGCTGGTGCCAATTTCCATCCCTGCCCCACACACACATTCAACACACTGAACTGAGTATAGTCTACTCCACAAGCATTTTCTGGACACTGTGCAACTTTTTTTTCTGTCAAAAGAAATTCAGCTGGTGTCAGTCTCACACCCCATGCAAGACACGGTCAAACTATACATGTTACATTCAGAATCACAAGCATCAGCTTGTTCTTGCCATCTAGCATGATAGGCTCACATAGGTTCTTTCTGGAAAAGACAGTGACTGAAAGTGTAAATGCAATGAGGTGCTAATGAAAAAACCTGCGTCTTCTATGTAAATATAAACTAATATGTGATATGTGCTTAAGCAAGCTTTAAGAGTGTTCGAACCGTGAGAAACCAGGGAGAGAGGCACTAGGCCTCTACTCTATGGTGCAACACATTGCAGCAAAGAAGATGGGACTGATGATAAAATGGTCAGGCTGTCCAAACTCATCTTGATGTGGAAAGACACCCTTGTTTCTTTGTTCATGGGAAGGGTGGAGGGCTCACATAGTCATGATGAGTCGATTCTATATTACAGCAGAAAAGGAGAAGCACGGCATGTGAAACCGTTTGTCGTGTGAAGCTTCGAACATGCAGGAGAATTTTTCAAATGCCTTTGCAGTTAATAAACAGGCATGAGGTATGATGGGACTGGTGACTGATGCAGTAGAGAAAAGGTCAATTTGATCCCTGGAAAAGGTCATTCTAGACTCTGTTGGCACCCCAAGCAAAAAACCCACCACTGTCATTGAAAACTGCCTTGCCACGGCTGTAGTTTGAAGGCTATTAGACCTCCATGGGCTCTCAGTGGACCTGGGGGCCCTACATAGCCATTGCCAGTGGTGACTGTTGGCTAGTAACCCCTCTGACGTCTTGGGCAGCTGTGGCCTAGTAGTCAGAGAGCTGGTCTTGGGCTCGGAGGGTTGCAGGTTTGAATCCTGTTCCAGTAGGAAGAATGGGTAATACAACTAGTGCTCTCCTGAGTATCTGAGTCATCTAGCCCCACATTGCTCCAGGGACTGTAACTGAAACCCTGTACCTAAATAACTGCAAGTCGCTCTGGATAAGAGCATCAACTACGTGTAATGAAATGATCACAGGTGTAAAAATCAACCATATTGTGGGTCCCTGTGAAGTTCTGAAATCATCCTGAGCCACCACCCCCCCCCCCCCCCCCTCCCTTTTGTGTAGTACTCCCCCAGAGTACTTCTAGGTTGGATTGTAAGTTCCCATGAAATATTTGTTTGCTGTCACCGTGTATATTTTAGGCACCTGTGTGGCCATGTATGTTTGTATGCTGTGTATGTATGTCATGTTTTTTTTTCTTGATTTTTTCCCCCAGGAAATACTGCACAGTGGCTTTGACCCAGAGTTGAGTTGTTTCAGTGTGCACCTGAGATATCTGCATTCGATACACTGGCCCTTTGTCTCGGTCCTGCCCTGTGTGCCATCTAAGCAAGCAAATCTCAAAGATGCAGTCCTAAAAGTGCCCAGAAAGCATTTTTAATACATTCATACACACATGTCGGCTTTGACCCAAGAGTCCGTGAGGAATCCTATGCCAATCGAAAGCTAAACCCGAAATCGTGGCTGTTTAAATGATGTGAGACTTGCTATATTTGTGACTATGTATTTCTGCACACTGCAGAAGGCAAGCAATTGTCTTCACTCTGGTCTCCCCCAATACTATCGCTTACATTCATTCCCAACAACACGCTTGTAAGATGAAACCTTCGCTCCAGGTGACTCAGCAGCATGTTTAAACGCTTCCATTGGGCGTAATTGAGCTTTTTAACGTAGCAAATGGGCGGAGTTCAGATAGCAATAAATTAAGATTACGCACTGCTGTGCGCCAACAAACATCCAAGCAAGACCCACGAAGTTTCAGCGGTGCCAGCAAAGATGAGATCTATTATTGTAATGCTCGGTTTGATGCTCGGTAAGTGGATCTTTGCTGCGTTCAGGACAGCCTTCAACGAGTTCCGTGAAGCAGTTGGTTAATTTATCCTCTTAAAAATATATCTTCCATGCTGTAACTCATAATCCCGGACTAATATCAGAAATGTTGAGGTTTCCTCTGTTTGCAATCAACGGGTGCTCTGGTTAAAGTGTACGCTGATGGGACGAACTTTTGATCCCTTAACTTAATTTGTTGCTCATACTTAATGTGTTGCTCATACTACAGTTGTCACTTGCCAATAATGTAATAAACACGTTTGTATGTTTCACAGCTTTGGCCACGGGAGCAAATATTCCGGATGCCGGAACAGAGGTGGGTGGACTCGTCCGACAGTTACATTATTTTTGCGTAATCTACGCTGAGTACGATGAGTGCGCAGCATGGGTTAACCTGTTATATAATGTATTTTCAGGTTGACTGCTCGGTGTACACACTCCCGATGTGTACCCGCGAACACAGTCCAGTCTGTGGAACCAACGGTGTTGACTATGCCAACGAGTGCATGCTGTGCCTTCACAATTTGTAAGTTGTTAAAAAAAATGATTGGTGCAGAATAATGTCCGGTGTTCACATTTTTATATTTTCAATCTTTATCTGTGCGTTTTCTTTAACAGTGAGGCAAAGCAGAACATCTTTATGATGCACAAAGGCATGTGCTAAAACCCAGGTCAACCGTAGCCTACAGTGTCATGGCCTAGATGAACTACAATGTCAGAACACCCCTTCCCTGTGGTTCACCTGCTGAAGCTCTTGTTTCTCCTTTGCTGCGTTATCTGAATTATGGATGTTTTTAGGATACTTAAAAAATACATCGGATTCACACGGCTACTTTGCTATATGGTGGATTATATTATTAAATGTTTCTTTTAGTGTTGGGATTTTAATCTAGGTTTTTTTTAATTATTATTTTAAAAAGGAGCGTTTTCCACTCCTACAAACAAGTTTGGAAAATTGTCCAGTCCAGACTTGTCCAATTTAGATACCAGACTTACCGGGGGATCCGTGGAATTTTGGTAAGTCATGTTGTAGGCTAGGTTGTTCGCGTCATTGCATGTGTCTTGCTGATGAAAAGAATAATAAACACTTTTACTTAAACCCTGTGTTCATGTACACTGTAGATAGAAAAACAAAGGTGTAAGTGTTTTTTTTTTTTTCTATCTTACGTTTACCCTTTTGGACAGTTTCCTGGAGATGAACAAAGGGACGTGTGCGTGAGGAATTGCTATGCCGAAATACAAACAAATTCTCAGAGGTGTCACACAGGATATTTAATGAATAAGGGGCCAAATGTACTCAATTGTACAAACACTGTAAGCAATGACAAAAAAAATAGAACCACATCAGAAATAGTCTGTACAGGGGACAGAGAACCACTTAGTAAAGGCTGACCTCTAGCGTTGGTAGGTTCGAAACGCACTCATTTGCTAGGGATCACAAACGAGAATAACTGGAAATGTCGTTTTTTTTGTTTGTTTGTTTTACAAGCACATGAGTCAGGATTTACATTCAGAATAGGTTAGGTTTTCTTGTCAACCCTGTCCTGAGAACGTGTTTAAAGAGTGTGTCCGTATAGCAGCTTTGGTTGTAGCCTATAGTTTGATCATGTATAATGAGGACATGTGGTGCAAAAGGTATTATGGCCAGACTCAATCCAGTCTTGTAGTGGAGGAAATTGGTCTCGGAGTGGTAAAAAGTCTCTAAATTGAGTTGCATCAGCCATCATTTTGAGTGCAAACAAAAGACAAGAGGCCTCGTCAGTGAAGAAGGGAAACAGATAGTTACACCTACAGCTAACGGAGTGGTATTTGACTTTTAAACAGACCCTGAACCTCTAGCAGTAAGCACAGTGACTCAGTATACCAACCAAACAGGAATGGCGTGGGGGAGAATGAGGTGAATGTGTTCTGAGTGGATGAACTCCGATCTGTAAGGGGTTACTATGGCATCGGGTCGATGAGACTGTTCCATTGGAGCACCCATGAAAGAGAAGCTAATCTCTACCGTTTGTTTTATGTTGAAGTTTTAAGTGTCTGCCTGCCTGGTGCAGTTATCCAGCTTCATACCATCGTAGTTTTTATATTCTGTGAGTAGGTAGCACGTTGCTGCTGTTTATTTTTTTATTCCCCTTGACCTCAAAGACAGTTTTGCCAGAAAAAAAAGAGAATGGTTGGTAGAGAATGGAAGGTAGTGCAAAATACTACTACTAAGGCACCGACTTGTACCCTTAGCCTTATTTTATATATATATATATATATATATATATTATACTGTTATATAGGTTATATAGCCTGTTATATCACCTCTGTGGTATAGATGGACCTTTCTGGTGTTCCACACAAAACATGGCCACAACTACAGTATCTGTGAGAAATCCTCAGTAGCTTGTAGGTAGAAAGTTTGACCAACTTCATTCAAACTTGGCTGACTAACAACAGCAGAAGCAGTTCCTTACACACTAAACAGGTTGTTAGGCTACTGCTGTTACATGAGTTAGATCCTTCATCGTAAATATAACAAAACTAAGGCTGAGCTGAGGCTGACTGAGGTATGGATAAAATCATCAGTAAGATGATACCTGCGGATGAAGAGAGATGTGAAACCTGGAAAGAGTGCAGCAGTCGTCTTTTTATAGTCAGAAAATACAGAATTATGATAACATATATAAATGAACATATATTTTACACAGTCATATAATTTTTGAAACGTACAGATTGGTATTGGTTAACACAATCATTTAATTGAATACATAACCATATTTATATATTATATATTAAAACCGCAACCAGGACCAGGCTTTTCCATTTTTGCTATTGGTGTCTGACTTTTTAATGTCAAGCTATTCAAAAGTGCAATCAACACGCCAGCCTTCCCTTGACCCCACCGCTGTCAACCTTCTGTCTGCCAAAAAAAAACAAAAAAAAGAAACCCCTTAGATCTCAGAATTACGTTTTCCAGCACGACACATTCCCTCAACAGATACTCTTTTTTTTTTGTTCAGTTCTCTCCTCTCTTACCAAGTTCATTCCAAACACTTTCCTTGAAAAGAAAAAAAGAAAGAAAGGAAGAAAGAAACAACAGAAAATATATACATGAAACATAGAAAAAAAAAGGTGAAAATGATTGTCGCGTCTGACGTTGTATGTGCTGCTTCAAGGACAAAGTTCCAAGATCGAAGGCACTAATGCATTTTTTTTCCTGGGTAGAAGACAGACGCCTCATGCCTGTCCCTCGTTGCTGTCAGTCCCTCGTTGTGCCCCTCTGCCCACTGCGGCCAGCTACACAACAGCTCCCATCCACCAGCAGCCCTGTCCACCCATGACCATGGTCGCCCAAAAAAAACAACAGTTCTCTCCCCAAGAGGTCATTACGATGGTAACACAGCGAACAATGGTAGGGGGCATCGTTTTTATGTGGGGGTAGAGGTGGGGGTGGGTGTGGGTGTGGGGGCGGTGGTGAGGGGGCTACTACATAAATCCATAGTCATTAGCCAAGTTGGATTAGTGGGGTTGGATCAGACCACACGTTTGTGTAAGATGGCCGCTCCAACCCAATGCCTCCTACCCACCTTCCCACCCACCCCCAAATGCCTTCCTCCTGCTGTTAGTTCCCCTGGAGCAATGTGGGGTTAGATGACTTGCTTGCTCAAGGACACTTCAGCCATGGATGTGGGTGCAGGAGAACACTGGTCATTCACACCCCCAACCCCAAACCCACACCCACCCCCCCAACCCCATCACCCAGATGTTTTCCTTACTGGTACAGGAATCGAACAGATCGAATTCCTGCGCCCCTCAAAATCACAAGACCAACCAACTCCTTCACCATTAGGCACACAGCTCCAGGCTGCAGCCCCCACACAAATGCCCCCCCCCACCCACCCCTCCTTCAGAGCGCCGGCGGCCCCTTCGATGTCTCCTCAGGGGCGGTACGTCTTGATGACATCCTTGATGGGCCTCCTGCAGATGGGGCAGCAGGCGTTGATCTGCCTCTTGAGCTTCAGGCCGCACTCGTGACACAGGCACATGTGGCCGCAGGTGTAGATGACCGTGTCCACCTCCTGGTCGAAGCACACGGTGCACTCACCACTCTTGCTGCCGCCTCCTCCTCCTCCTCCAGCAGGGGGCGCCTCGGGGGACAGCAGGGTGGGCGACACCGGGGGGCTCAGAGGGGAGCTGGGGGCCGTGACTGAAGGGATGAAAAAAATTAATAAAATAAAACACAACAAACAAAAAAAGAGAAAATAATTAATCACTTTAAATGATTTCATGGACTGGATTAACAGTAGATGTGTCATATTACACCGGGGGGCTCAGGGGGAAGCTGGGGGCCGTGACTGAAGGGACGAAATAAATAAAATAAATAAATTAATAAAACGGAACAAACAAAACAAATAGAAAATAATTAATCATTATAAATGATTTCATGGACTGGATTAACAGTAGATGTGTCATATTACAGTCAGTGATTCTGCAAGGCACACTGAAGGGACAAAAACAAATAAATAAAACAGGACAAACAAAACAAAAAAAGAAAACAATCAATGACTATAAATGGACTACATGGAGTGGATTTACAGTAGATGTGACATATTACAGTAAGTGATTCTGCAAGGCACACACAATTTCCACATCGAACACTTCAACCACTGCCATTTAGAGGAGTGTATGAAAAAGTTTTCATTGAAGAGACTAAGGTGGTTTTTAGGGACCCACCCATGCAGAGAAGACTCTGATCTACACATCGAACACTCTGACCATTAGGTTTTAGATGAAATCTATTATGGGGTTTTCCTGTTGGAGACTATGCTGGTTTTTTGGGGACTCACCCAATGAGGTCTCTGTATTCATGTCCACCAAGATAAGCAAAGTCAGGATTTCTTTAGAATTTAACATGATACTGCTTCTCGCGATATCTGAGACTTTGTGAGTCTGAGGGTGGGGAGGGGGAAGGGGAAGACTCGTAAGAAATAGTAGTAATACGAAGTTTTTAGGGACCCACCCAGAGAGGACTCTGATCTACACATCGAACACTTTGACCATTGAGTTCTAGACCATTGGGTTTTAGATTAAATCTATTATGGGGTTTTCCTGTTGGAGACTATGCTGGTTTTTTGGAGACTCACCCAGCGAGGACTCTGAGGCGGAGGAGGAGCGGTTGACGCTGAAGGCCAGGTCTGAGTCGCTGTCGTCAGGAGAGCTGCTCTGGGATATGGAGGGTGAGCTGAGGGGAGGGCTGGCCTGCAGAGTGCCTGTTCAGAAAGACAGACAGACATTACATTACATTACATTGCATTTGGCAGACGCTTTTATCCAAAGCGACTTACAAAAAAAAAGGACATAAGCAACAGAGGTGTAAAGGGACACAGAGTAGGGACACAACAGACATATGTACTTCAGGATAGAGACAGAGAAAGAGAGAGTTGGTTTAGTGATTGTTAGTTATGTTAGTTTTGTTAGGGAGGGAAGCAATCTCGGAAGAGACATGATGACAGACACGTCCTGTGGATTATTATGGATGGTAGACGCCCAGATAACTTACAATATAAAGGTAAAAAAAAAGTGAAAGTCATATGAGTAGAATTTTAAAAAAAATCTGTTTTGGTACTTTGGTACTCAGTCAGGGTACATGAATTATCTCAGTTTAAGTTCTTAGAGGATGCTATACCATACCAATAGCCCTAGAAATGCAAATGTACTCTACTGTCAAAAAAGACCACTCATAAACTTAAGATACATGATGAACACAGAAATTCTGAAATCCTTCACGCCATAACTGTCCTGATTGTTTTCATTCATGTTACTGCTGCAATATACTGAGCCAGACACAAAAAAATAAATACTCTCTAATATAAATATGATGTGCGGTGATATAATAATCTCTAATTGGTTAGGCTTGGGGGGACAGTGCCCCCCCCCCCCAGTAAAGGGTAATTCCCAGTAAACCCCCCCTCCTTCAGCCTTTCAGCCAGGCAAGTCACCACCCCCAAATAAAGCAAAGCAAAAACCAGACACAAACTCGGGGCCAGACATGTCAACAGACATTTCTGCTTTTTCTTATTTTGTTTTTTTTTTTTTTTTTAAAGGAAAAAAGAGAGAAATGGCCAGAAGGGAAGACAACATAATAAACATTTCTCTGGAATGAGGGATTCTCATGGAAACGAGTAACTGCCATGTCTGGAAATAGTTTGGCACATCTACAGTACAAGTGCGTACAAGTCAGGTGTGTGTGTGTGTGTGTGTGGGGAGGGGGGGGCAGCTTACTGATAAATAAAACTTAATATTTACTGTTGTGATTTTTACTACACCATAAATCACTAAAAAAATCAGCCGATGAAAAGACCAGAAGAGGGGATTTTCACCATCTCTTTATCTCCGCCTGTTTCTCTTCAGGCCACCACCGATAAACACACTTACACACTACACTACACTACAGTACACTACACTACACTACACTACACTACACTACACTACAGTAACCTACACTACACTACACTACACTACACTACACTACACAACTCAACACTACACTACAGTACACTACACTTCACTACATTACAGTACACTACACTACACTACACTACTCAACGCTACACTACACTACTCTACACTACAGTACACTACACTACACTACACAACTCAATGCTACACTACGCTACACTACACTACTCTACACTACTCTACACTACAGTACACTACACTACACTACACTACACTACACTACTCAACATTACACAACACTACACTACACTACACTACACTTCACTACACTACATTACACTACACTACACTACACTACACTACACTACACTACTCAATGCTACACTACACTACACTACTCAACACTACACTTCACTACACAACTCAACACTACACTACACTACACTACACTACTCAACGCTACACTATACTACTCAACGCTACACTACGCTACACTACACTACTCAATGCTACACTACTCAACACTACGCTACACTACACTACAGTACACTACTCAACGCTACACTACACTATACTCAACGCTATGCTACACTCGCCCAGCTGTGACTTTTACACATACACTGTTCCCCGCAGCAGCGACCCCATGTCCAACCGGTGACTGTAGCGCTGATCGGACTCTAATTAGAGCAGCTGCTCATCTGCATTACTCCTGGCCTCCGCCATCTTCCTTCCCGACACACACGGCTCGGCTCAGCGTGGGCGAAAATGCGCGAGTGGCGTCAGATGCGGATCCGAGGAGCTTAACATGCCTGGCGTTCCTCGCCCCCTAGATCAGCCGTCCCCAGAGAGTCATCGTTACTGCTTTGATTTACAGAAGAGGAATCGTTACTGTAGCACGGATGTCATGACACCAGTCTGAATGTTAGGACATACAGTATCATGGGCATGGACAGAGTGCTGATAACACATTTTGGGTGGTGTAATTAGTTATAAGCTGTGGTCTTTTAAGATGTAATCCCAAACTACTTTATTTACAAAGAAAAGATTTTGTGTATGTGTCTGTTGTATTGAGAGTCGTTTGTCTTTCATATTATTTTAATTATTTTAAATTAAACTGTGTTCTTTGACTATAATCTTAACTTCATCCTACAATGCCCATTAAGTGACTTTGATGACTTCACTGACACAGGTACAGCAGCAATAAGAACATCTGGCAAAGAGGCCATTAAAAGGAGTGACTCTGGAAAGTGTCTTTAAAGTGGCACTATGCAACTTTGTTTTTTTTGTTTATCAACTGAGCTCCCTCTAGTGTATCCAAGTAAATGGACACTCTTGTAAAAATCGAGTATTTTCCCTTCCCCTTACCCTGTGCATGTGTTTTCAACTCTTCAGAGTAACTGGCGAATACGAAAGTAGTCATGTCCACCAAGGTAAGTAAAGTCAGAATTTCTTCAGAATTTAACGTGATCCTGCTTCTCGTGATCTGAGACTTCGTGAGCCTAAGGGTGCCATGATGGACACCCAGATATTGTAATCATGGTATTCTGTCCACAGACAGTGGTAGCGGTCGAGAAAGTCTTAATTCGCCTGGCAATGACTCATTTAAGCATCTACCGACTTGTTAAAATGATTAATTAACTCGAAAAAGTTTCATAGTGCTGCTTTAAAGCTGCTGTTTATCGGACATGTATTACTAACATGTTTGTCTTTTACGACCTCTAATTCAGTACATTTACTGTCCTATCAACACAAATAAGAAAACGACTTTGATCTTGTACTGTATATATATATTCACAAATTGGCACAGTATGTCTTCAGATAAGACTCGTAAGAAATACTAGTAATACGAAGCCTTGGCAAAGCTGGACCCATGACATGGAACAGACTCTCTGTTTAGTCTTGTCCTTGACATCACTGGCGAGAGACGCACTCTGCTTCACCACAGCCCCCTACGCTGCCTTTACTCAGTCCAGACCCCTCGGTCCTAAGCTACGGTGGAGAGGAGACAGAGAGGAGATGGAGAGGGAGACGCAAGGAATTTCAGGTAGGTGGCTTCTGGCGATGACAACTTACTGTAATGTCGAGAAGAAGCAGTACGGAAAACTGTAGGCCTTTTAAAGACAAAAATCTGCACTGGCCTTTGCTCCAGATTATAGAGGTATCTGATTTCGATCAGCACAGGTCTTTGCTGTAGTACTAGATATATGTAATGTCAAGTGCTACGACTGTACAGTTGCCCTTTGTACACTGAGAGGCACAAACAGCAGAAAATGTGCTTTGAAGACACCCATACCTCACGTTCAACACAGAGAAGTTTTTGACAATACCAAGACCCTACTTGACCCTGTTCCTGTCTCTGAAAAAAAAAAACTCCTGTGTAGGCCTAAAGCACACACATCCGCCTCAAGTACTCTGGGTGCTGGACCAAAAACCAAAGTCAAGAGAAGAGAAACAAAGTCTGATGAACGTAACATCTGATGAAGGGCGCATGCTCAAAACGTCATGATTAAAAATCTTTTGTAGAAGCACATTGGTGTCGCCGACTTTGTTTCTGTCCTCTGATAAAACCCCTCTCTCCTCTCTCCACCTCCTAACTCCCCAAACCCAGTTAGGACATACAGTACAGGCATGGACAAAGTGGCGAATAAACATTTTAGGTGGTGAAATTAGTTGTAAGTGTTGCTGTGATCTATGATATTAACTCCATCCTACAAATGACCATTAAGTGACAGGTTGTGTCTTTAATGACTTCATTGACACAGGTACAGCAGCAATAAGAACATCTGGCAAAGAGGAGGCCATTGAAAGGGAGTGACTCCTGAAGTATCCTTAAAAAGCAGCAATATGCAACTTTAAGTGTTTTTTTCTTAACAGAGTGCCCTCTAGTGTCTCCAAGTAAATGGACCCTCTTGTAAAATGTGAGTGTGAGGGGAGATCAGAGCCCCAGTCATGGTCAAGATAACCAGTGACAACCTTCAGATGAGTCAGTGACCCCTCTATCTCCCTCTTTCTCTTTCTTTCCCTTTATCTCTCCCCCTTCACACACACACACACACACACACACACACACACACACACACACACACACACACACACACACACACACACAACCACAATCACACAGTCTCTACCTCTCCTTCCGTTCAAACTCACCCAAGATCCTGAGTCGGTTGACGGCCCCGTGGAGGGTGAAGAAGGTCCAGAGCGGCTGGGACGAGTCGACGCAGAGGAGGCGCCCGCGGGCCCCGCCGTTGACCCCGTGGTGCACCTCCCCGTTGGGCAGCAGGCAGAAGCTGAGCACGTCCCCGGAGCAGGGCATGGGGAAGCCGCGGTACACCACCCAGTACTCCTTGCGGTCCAGCAGCTGGTTGGGGTCGGCGGGCAGGTCGCAGGCCTGGAGGCCGGAGGGGTCGCAGGAGGTCATGCCGAAGAGCAGCGCGCCCAGGTAAGGCAGGCCCAGGTGGCCCACCTCCACGTACAGCGTCTCGCCGGCCCGCAGCGGGCGGTCGCTGAACACCAGCGTGCGGCTGCCGTCCAGGAAGTGGACGCAGGCGGCCGTGCGGTCTGCCGACAGCACCACGTCGGAGCCGCGCACCGGGTGGAAGTGGAGGTCCGAGTCCAGCGGCGAGGCCAGGGCGCGGGGGGAGGTGGAGGAGGAGGTGGAGGAGGAGGAAGGAGGCGCCATCAGCCTCGGCCCAGCCGAGGAGAGGCTCAGCGGAGGAGGGGTGGTGGGCACCACGCCGGCAGACGGGTTGGCGGCGGCGGAGGAGGAGGAGGAGGACTGGGGGGAGGTGGAGGAGCAGGGGGCTGAGGAGGAGGTAGGGTTGTTCAGGGCCGAGGAGGAGGAGGGCGAGGAGGAGCAGCAGGGGATGAGCTGGTTGTAGGGGGCCAGCTGCAGGGAGGCCATCTTGGCGGCGGCCGCCTGGCTGCTCTCCAGCTGGTTGTTGCTGTAGTTGGCCGAGTCGTGGCTGCTCTGGGGCAGGTAGGCGCTCAGACGCACCGCACTCAGGCAGCTGGCACCAACACTCTCCGCAAACGTACTCTCTGGACAGACATGACAGGAGGAAGACACAGAAAGAAAGAAAGAAAGAAAGAATGAAATAGAGAGAGAGAGAGAGAAAGAAAGAAAGAACGAAATAGAGAGAGAAAGAAAGAGAGAGAGAGAGAGAGAAAGAAAGAAAGAAAGAAAGAAAGAAAGAAAGAAAAAAAGAGAGAGAGAGAGAAATAGAAAGAGAGAGTGAGAGGGGGAGAGACAAAGATATATATGTAAGACTTCTGGTGATACAACAGCAATGTTACAAAAGTTACTTAGGCATCTAAGGCAGTTCAATGGCAGCTCATCTTACCATCAACAGAGGAGAGAAGAGAGAGCAAAATTAAAAAAAAAGAAATTCTCATCATTATCTAAAACCTGTGCCAGCACGAAAAGAATGTTCTAGAAGACACTTAATGCCCTGGCAGTGGATGTGCATTAATGATCATGTCATCGAAGCACTGCTGAACTAAAGACAGATGTGTTATGAAGTGGATAGACAGGCAGACAGAGAGAGCAGAGGGATCTCATGAACTTTTAGATAATGAGAGAAGCCTTCAGACAGTAATCCCGTGAAATGTCAGGATGTGTCATTTTCCTTTGAAATGGCAACCTGGCCGGGGAAGTGCTTAACAAGGTCTATGGCTGTATGAGCTGGAACACATGCGTTAACATTCAAAGACGTAAAAAAAAAAAAAACTTGAAATA
>CM059288.1:6235445-6242945 GCA_030347295.1 Setipinna tenuifilis | reverse complement strand
GAGCCCCCTGTGTGCTGTGTGCTGTGCTGTGCTGTGCTGTGTGTGTGTGTGTGCTGTGTGTGTGTGTCCTGTGCTGTGTGCAGTGTGTGCTGTGTTATGTGTGTGTGCTGTGCTGTGTGTGTTCTGTGTGTGTGCTGTGTGCTGTGTGTGTGCTGTGCTGTGCTGTGCTGTGCTGTGTGCTGTGTGTGTGTGTGTGTGTTATGCTGCCTGCGCTGGCTGCCATGAGTGAGGCCTCTGGGACGCATCACGGTGGCCGCGTGAGGGGAGTGTTTACGTTCCCTGGACGCCCGCCAGCCACCCGCCCGCCAGCCAGCCTGACACCCCCCCAACCCGCACACACACACACACACACACACACACAGCCCCCCCGCCCAACCCCCCCAAATCCTGCCCGCCCGCCAGTGCTGCATCACGTGGCGCCGCTAGTGCTTTCATCTGCCACGACCTACATAGACCGCCCACCTCCCCACAAGCCAGCCAGCAGCCAGCTACCACAGCCGGTGTGTGTGTGTGTGTGTGTGTGTGTGTGAGAGACAGAGAGAGAGAGAGTGAGTGTGTGTCTGTGTATGTGTGTATGTTTGTTGGTGTGTTTGAGGGGCTAATTACTGTAAGTGTGTGTGTGTGTGTGCGTGTGTGTGTGTGTGTTTGTATATATCTGATGATATTTCAGGCGCTCAAAGGAACGCCGCGTGGAATTCAGAGCAGCCACCTTTAGACCCATGTGGTCCTTTGCTTGACAAACCCCATTTGGCCACCACACACACACACACACACATGCATAGAGACACACACACAAGTGCACACACGCACAAACACACACAGGTGTACACACATGCACGCAAGCACACACATATTTCAGGCCCATTTCACCCCAATTGACCACCACACACACACACACGCACGCACGCAAGTACACACACACACAAGCGCACGCACACACACGCATACTGTACATAAAGACAAACAAACAGACTATTTCTCTCTCCTTCTCTCTCTTGCTCTCTCTCTCTCTCTCTCTCTCTCTCTCTCTCACACATACACACACACACACACACACACACACACACACAACACAGATAGTGATGTGCATATATAGGAGGAGGATTCCAGCACGTGCCACCCAGACTAAGGAAGCCAGGAGCCGCACTTGAGAGACGTCGCTCAGGAATCCAATCATTTCATTTCACCTGATCGTCTCTCATCTCATCTCGCTGCTCTGGGCTATGGACGACCTCAACTGCTCCAGTCCACATCAGTCCACATCAGTCCAGCTCACTTCCCCTTCCACTGCGCTCAATTTCCCTCCACGGAATTACATCCAATTTGGCCAAAAAATTAAAATGAAATAAAAAAAATTCCATCCACATGAAACGGGACCATTGTTAAAAAAAAGAGGCTTTTGACAGTCCTCTCAATGCTAGCCACGGCCTCAATCTATTAACTCCATTTCAGCTTCCCCCATAGAGATTAGCTGAACAATGGCACAAGTATTAGACGAAATCCACCCCCCCCCCACACGCACACACACACACACACACACACACACACTTAAACTCTGCTCGCTATCAGTCCACTCCAGTGAAATGGGCTCTGTCGTGTGTTTGGCTTTTGGGGTCCAAATTGGCTGAGTGTGCTGCAAAAGGGCTGACTCCACCTCAGCAGCAAAGCCCTTAGTTGCTCTAGTGCGGCGCGCCTCAGACATAATGAGATCTTCATACTGCTTCGTGACTTAAGCCTGTTATCGGCGCGCCAGTATAGGATTAATGATGACAGCATCCAAAGGTAAAAAAAGAAGAACTTTAAGGATAACATTTTTTTTTTTTTTTTTTACAAAAAATCAAGTGGTGGTGTTTAACAGGCATGAATTAACACACAGCTCTCTTTCGGAAGAAGGTGCAATTTAAAGCCGGCCGTTGAAGTGCTCTTTTGGCTTTCTGTCTCAAATCCATTTGAGCAGTGAAGAGCGTTTTTTTCTCTCTCTGATAAAGAGCCTCTTTGTGTGGAGAGTGTGTTTGGGCAGTTGAGGCTTTTTAACAGAGAGAGGAGTCGTGTGTAGTGTTTGACCCCGACGGTTTCAACTGTTCGAGGAGAGGAGTTTCAGACTCTGCATTCTGCATCCGTCATCACATGCCGCTCTAGAGGGTGAGATGCTGGTGGGTGATAATGCTCCTATTGTGTTGTCCTCTCAGACTGGGTATTGAGATTCACTTTATACTTTAAAGACTTCACAGTTTTAGGTAACTGGCAAACGGTTTTGTCTTAAGAAAATCGGACAAAACTTATCGGTTAAAAGAAGACAGCAAAAGCGGATCAGTGGGAAACTGATCCTCGTGGTTTTAAACTGACTGACAGCATGAAGCCACAGAGCTGTCTGACCACATAAGTTCAAAAGTAGCGTAGTGTAAAACACACACACAAAACCATTCCATACAAACACAATCACTCACACACCCACATGCACGCACACACGTATGCACGCACACACACACTCATTCCCACACACATAAACCACCACGCACACACACTTCACTCACCCAGCAATGTGACCTCCTGTGTGATGCCATAGATATCAATGATGGCCCAGAGTGGGCACCCCACGCTCAGTCCGCAGTGGAACAGCACCGGCTCGCCCTCGTTGATGCTGTAGAAGACCCTCCCGTGGCGGTCAGCCCAGAAGGCCAGCACATTGTCCCTCAGCGCCAGCCTCTCGGGCAGGGCCTTGGCCCAGTAGCCCGGCCGCGTCACCAGGTCGGGGCAGGCGTACTTGGGGATGTCGGCGGTGGCCGCCAGCTCTCCGGGGTCCAGGCTGGTGAAGCCGAAGCGCAGCGCCCCGCTCCAGCCGGAGTGGACGCCCGAGAGCCGCAGACGCACCTTCTCGTAGAGCCGCACGGGCCGCTGGCTGAAGGTGATGCCGTTGCAGAAGCTGTTCTTGCGCGTGGCCCGCCGCAGCTGGGCGTCCAGACGGATGTTCTTGCCCTTGGCCTGCGGGTGGAAGCGGGGGTGGGGCTCCGGCGCCAGCAATGAGGAGGAGGAGGAGGCCGGGGGGGCCGAGGTGCGACGCTCCACGCCGTTGCCGCCCGGCAAGGTGTAGTACTGCCGGCTGACCACTGAACGGTGCTGCAAGTTCGCATCTGGAAGGGGGAGGGTGGGAGCGAGGGTGGGGTGGGGGCAAGGTAAGGTGTGGCGTAGGGGAGGAACAGTCACAAAACAATGCCATATTATTTTTAACAGTTATTTATTATTGACAGCTGACACAAATGCATACTATTAACAGGTGACACAAATACACTTTTAAAACATAGGGCTCCATATAGCCATTCTGTTCCCTAAACAGGTTTGTCACACTTATGCAGATTAACACTTATGCAGACAGACAGACGGACAGACGGAGGAATGTTTGGCTCCGTGACAGAATTCAACCCTCCTGCATCCCTCCTCCGCCACTCTTATAAATAATATTACCAGTGTCCTTAAATGCCCCCCCGCCCCCCGTCTATGTTGGGCCCTTAAAATCTAAACTCCTATCTCCTATCTAAACACCACAACCTGCTTTGCCCCCATTGTCCCCCTCCCCACCCCTCTCGGCCCCCACAACCCGCATCGGCCCCCACCCTATGCCTGTTGGCCCCCACCAACCCCACTCGGCCCCCACAAGCCCCATCGGCCCCCTCCCCATGCATGTCGGCCCCCACAAGCCCCATCGCCCCCCAGCCCCACCCCTTTCTTCCCCCACAACCCCCAACGACCCCCACCCCATGCCTGTTGGCCCCCGCCAACCCCACTGGCCCTTGCTGGCCCCCCGGTGTATCCTGTCCATATTTCCCAACAACCTCAGAGGCAACAAATCCATCAGCAGTCATGCTCTACTTGAAGGTTGCAAAATATCTCTGCAATAAACAATGTTGTCTTTCATTTGTTTAACTGTGTGTGTGTGTGCGTGTGTGTGTGTGTGTGTGTGTGTGTGTGCACGCGCCCATGTGTGCATGTGTGTGTGTGTGTGCCTGTGTGTGTGTGTGTGCGCGCGGGCATGTGTATGTGTTTTGTATTACGATGTGTCTGTATAGCCTGCTCTTTGTGCTCTTTGAATTGGACCCCACGTCTGGCAATAAAATTGATGATGATAATGATGATGAAAAAAATATCCTGCCCCTCCTCGCGTGTGTGTGTGTGTGTGTGTGTGTGTGTGTGTGTGTGTGTGTGTGTGTGTGTGTGTGTGTGTGTGTAAGTGCAATGACCTTAACTACTTGGTTCGACATCAGTTGTTCCCAAAAACCCACATGTTGCTGCCATTAGGGCACCATTTCAAGGCCACTCCGAGAGACTTGAGAGTGAAGATTGGGGTCTAACCACATTACTTCTGCAATGCTCCACTGGATGGTAAACACAACACAACAGACTTGTGAAGTCTGATAAATCCAGTCCAGAATGCTGATTCATATGCTAAAAAAAAGCTCTTCTCTGTGTTTCACATTCCCACACATGCTCACAGCAAGACGTACGTACTTACTGGTGACCAGCCCAGGAATGGCTTTTACAAACTGACCGTTACCAAAAAAAAAAACAGAAAAAATAAACTTGTTCCCACACTGTCTTCCATCCTCTCTTCCCTCCCTCCTCCCTTCTCTCCTCCTCCTCCTCCTCTTTCTTACTCATACTCTCGCCCTTCTGATCTCTGAGTAAACTTCCCATCACCCCCTGGTGTATCACTGGAGCAATACACACATGAGAAAGTGTCCATCCTTCATCCTGCCTCCAAAAGCATCCTGGGGCTGTGTTTGTGTGTATGTGTGTATGTGTGTGTGTGTGTAATTGTGTGTGTGTATGTCTGTGGGTACAGGGTGAGGGGCTAGTGGACACCAGGGAATGTATGTGTGTGTGTGTTTGTGTGTGTGTGTGTGTGAGGCTTGTACCCGTTGAGAATAGTGGCATGTTCCAGAAGGTTTCCCGCAAAACAGCGCTCCCAGACCACAACACCCCCCCCCCCACACACACACACACACCCCCCCCCCCCCCCCCCCCCCCCACCCCCTCCACCCTTTGAGGGCATGTCCACATGTACACCCCCACTCCCCCACCCATGCCCCCCACCCCAGCCCACCCCAATCCTAACATCAGGCCCAAAGAGGAGGCCTGCAGGCAATGGGGCATCTATCATACTTGACTGTGACTGACAGACATTTATCCTTACCGGCCCAAAATACACGTGTTACTCAACAGCACCATAAGCACTACTTCACACAAACCATCCTTTCTCAAAGGACCCTAGAGGGTTTGATTTACCATCACTTAAGACTGGAATTACAGCCCCCCCCCCTCTCTCTCTCTTTCTTTCTCTCTCTCTCTCTCTCTCTCTCTGTCAGCACCATCTATTTGTATAGTTTGTAAGGGTGTTCTTGCTTTGTTTTGCGATCTCTACTTGTGTGGGATGTAAAGCTGATGACATCTGGTTTGTTGTTTGGAGTGACAGTGACTCAGAAGGTACAAAAACAGACTGGGGGGTCGCGGGTTCTGCAGCCTTCCATCATCCGTGTATGAATGAGTGTGTGATAGGGTTACTGAGTGTGTGGAAGGGTGCATGAGTGTGTGAAAGGGTTACTGAGTGTGTGGAAGGGTGCATGAGTGTGTGAAAGGGTTACTGAGTTGGTGAAGGGATGAGTGAGTGTGTGAAAGAATGAGTGAGTGTGTGAAGTGAGTCAGTGTGTGAAAGGGTGAGTGAGTGTGTGAAAGGGTGAGTAAGTGTGTGAAGGGGTGAGTGAGTGTGTGAAAGGGTGAGTGATTGTATGAAAGGGTGCATAAGGGGCACTAAAGTGAAAAGTGCTTCGGATGTGAGGTACACCCTAAAAAAAAAAAATGGGGCCAGTACCGGTTCTTCAGAGCAATGCCAAAGAAGAACCTTTTTCAGTGCTTCAAAGAACCATCAAGGCAACAGTTCATTAAAGAACCATTTGACGTCCATTTGACGTAGCATAGCCCATTATGATCTGAGGCTCTAAAGAACCACTTTTTAATGTAAAGTACTTTCCACATACATGCTAAAAAATAAAAATGGCATAAATGGTTCTTCAAATCTCTGGATGGTTCCATGGAGAGTGAAGGTTCCTCTATGGCATAGATGAACTGGTACTGGCCCCATCATTTTTTATAGAGTGTAGCACCCTAATTAATTCAGTCCATTTCCCCATATATTTAATGGTGTGTAATAAACACACTTACAGTTATATATGTACGGCTAGAGTCGTAGTCGCCTCCCTATCAAGGCCATACCCGAGGCTCCTCGAGTGAGTGAGTGAGTGAGTGAGTGAGTGAGCGAGTGAGCGAGTGGGGAAACGGAGGCCTGTTATGTAGGGCGGGGACGAGGGGCGGTGAGTGGCAGGCCAAGAGAAATAGCCTGTCATCCGCGTCTCATTTAATCTCCCAACTCATCTGTTTTAGTGCTTCCAGCCCAGTGTGTGTGTGTGTGTGTGTGTGTGTGTGTGGGTCTCGGGGGGCAAATCGAGTGTTTTAAAAGCCCATCAGGAGGCCGCCATTGGAAAAGGGCAACAATAAACAATGCGCTACGCAACCGAAGCGGTGGCATGATAAAAATTCCCATTCGCTGTCTCGGAATAACAGTGATTATCTGTGTTTAGCCCGCGCGGAGGGGAATGGGGGTGGGGGGATGGGGGCGGTGGGCGTGGGGCTGGAATGACGGATTCCAACGGGGAATACTGGCCAGCTTTGAACAATGCCACCAAGTACGGAGTGGGAATGGGGGTCGTGTGACATTATGCAGGTCCGTGATGCCCTGAACACTGTGAGTTAAACATTTGAGAACCATCGTACGTACATCTGTAGACTGGCATACATTTGACTTTGAAACTAAGTTTTTTTCTCAGTCACTCACACCCAGACACACACACAGACACACACACACACAGACAGACACACACACACACACACACACACACACACACACACACAAAATAACTGGGCCTATTAACTTAAAAAAGTGCCAAACCATGACGATATCTGCCAAAAGACAGACCCATTTCCCAAAGCTATAAACACTATTTTTCACATGATTTCACACTAGTTCTCACACACGACTCGGATTTCTTTCACTTTTTGAGATATTATCTACACAATAATCCCTTTGTAAAAGGTGCTCATTTGAAGATATTATTTCACTCGCATCATCGCTCGCATTCAATATCATTACCGCATGTTATCACAGCTTGAACCTGACTCACGCAAAAATCCCCAGGATCCTTTTGGGACAATGGATTGACAGAGACCTGTCTAATGTGTATGTGCATTTTTTCCCCATTAGCCTCTCACATTGGCAAATCCATGGAAATATTTTACTGTATTATGGGCTTTTTAGCTGCCGCATACTTTACATTTTCTCTCTAGCTGGCTTACATACCGCGACCAGGCTTGTTACGTAAACAAAACATTCCAGACCATGATGCCATCTCCCAGAAGGGACAGACCTATTTCTCAAAACTCTAAACACACGGC
>CM059288.1:6212945-6227945 GCA_030347295.1 Setipinna tenuifilis | reverse complement strand
CTGTGATTTAATCAGAGCTGCTTCCAGTGATTGTAATGAGGAGGAGAGGCACACACACACTGATGGCGCCACTCACAGCATCTGACTAATCGGACTAGTGCTCGCTCAAGGCGTGTGTGAGTGTGTGTGTGTGTGTGTGTATTTTCATGTGTGTAAGAATCTGTGTGTGTGTGTATGTATGCGCTTGTGGATCAGGGTGTATGTGTGTGTGGGTGTGAGTGTGTATGTTTGTGTGTGTATCAGTGTGTGGGTGTGAGTGTGTGTGTTTGTGTTTGTGTGTGCATATCTGTGTGAGTGTATCAGTGTGTGTGGGTGTTGGTGTGGGTGTTGGTGTGGGTGTGTGTATGTAACTGAGAATATGGAACAGGGGCGACTGGGAATGTTGTGTGGAATTATAACATGGACTGGCTGTCCTGAACCTTAACGCACGTGTGACTCGGGGGGGTGGGGGTTTTGGGGGGGGGGGGCGGGTGCAGAGGGAGAGTAGAGGGGTGCAGAGGGGTGGGAGGGCGAGGGGTTGAGGGGTGTATTTTTAGACACGGATTCATTGTGCACAATGCAGCTCATCTTCAATTCGCCCTTCAGAGCAAGAGTAGAGCAAGATGCAAAACAAACAGCAAAAACATCACAAGATTGATCACGTAAGCAGAGAGCCTGTTGCCATAATGAGAGAGAGAGAGAGAGAGAGAGAGAGACACACACAGAGGCAGAGACAGAGACAGAGAGAGAGAGAGACGGAGACGGAGACAGAGAGAGAGACGGAGACAGAGAGAGAGAGTGTGTGTGAGAGAGAGAGAGATAGATAGATAGATAGATAGATAGAGAGAGAGAGAGAGAGAGAGAGAGAGAGAGACAGAGAGAGCGAGAGAAAGAGAGACTGTGTACAACAGCCGCACTGTCTAGCAAAAATGGAATGCTTGCTAGGATCACATCACACAGACAGTACAAAGCAGCCCCCCCCCCCCCCCCCCCCACGCACCAAGGAAACAGCCTATTCCATGTAATCACCAATAAAGTGCCCCACAGAACGACATGAAAGCCCTCGGCCCATTTTATTTGACGATTACAATATTTCGTTCTATTTTCAGTCCTGTGTCGGGCAAAAATGGGAATCATTATCCTCGCACTGTAATTGTGTCGTTTCTATAGTTTCGTATAAAAAAAACCTAAGGTCAGTTTAGGAACACAGATTGTTTTTTACCCAAACACACATCTGTATGCAATTCCCCAGCTTCCAACTGAGAACTGCAAAAAAAACAAAAGATGTAGGCTTGTAATCTGTTTTAATAGAGATAGGCCCATAGACCCCCATTTAAATATCAGTAGGGACAGTAAACACATTGCTCCATGCATGATAGATTATTGGCTAGGTGAGATTTGACCGTGCATGGCTTGTTAGATCTAAAACAGACCTCGGGTTTCCTTCTCTTCTCAGAAGTTTGGGCAAAAGGTGAGCCACCGGAGGAGTATGTCTAAAACTCATCTCACTCAATTCGCTATTTATTCGATTTATTTATTATCACCGGCATCTGGAGGGAGGGAAAATCAATTGAGAGACTTCGTCTCCACTTGAGACTGAAGACAACTACTGATGACCCGGCTACTGGCGAGAAAAAGAGCTTTTCTGTCAACAACATAAGGTCATTGCCACGGTAATTCACACCCACGCCCGCAGAGCAACCTCAACAACACAGTAGGTCAGCCGTGGAGTCAGGTGAAGTGCGCTCTCTTGGCACCATCTCGCTCAACGGCGAAAATGGGCGCCCTCTTTTCCCCTGGCGCAAATAAACACACATGATATATGATCAAAGAGTCCAGAGAGCATGGGCTACAGAGGAGGCTGACAATAGCAATACTATAAATACGAGCTAACAAGACAGGCAAGCCATTTATGGATGGCCATGGCATGCTAAACAATAAAGCGAACAGTCTAAATAGACTAAAAAAAAACATGGCGATTAGGCTTACTACCTTAACGTCACTGCTGGTGACAAACGACGTTTCTAAAGAAAGACTACAATGGTCAGAACATGCTGCGATGCGGTGGTTTCCATTCAGCTGTTGTGATTTGTATGCGTGGTCTCTTTCATCACTGGAGTTTCCTGATCTGAACCACCTGACGTGGTCATCGGCAGCGATGACATTTCACTTTCACTGTAACTGATGTTTCACAGCCAGTGAATGGTCGACTTGATAAAAGAGAGTATCGCATACTGATAGTAATCTTAAGCTTTATCATCCAGACTATGATAAGAAAATCCTTGTTTTTGCAGTACTGTCCTGTTGGTGGTTAAAAACCGGTAAAGATACATGTTGTACTTGACAGAGCATGACATGGTTGCTACTGAGGTACAATCAAAAGATGCTTCTGTCGAGATTTTCACCATAGAAATTGGCATTGCATTTAAACCATCTTAATAAAACTATTTACAAACGACCATCCTTGCTTGACAAAGCAACAATCACACCACAATTTAGCATCTTAACATATGGTGGTCTAATATGTTTATTGAGGAGTGTAGACTGAATAATCCAAATCATTACTAACCTACAGTAGTTAATTTATGCACCAACATGTCAGATTATGTAAAAATAAATAAATAAAGACAGAAAACGTCATCTACGCTGAACAGGGGGAATCACCACTGACCAACATGCGGTGTGGAAAACGGTCTTCCACACATAAAATACAATCAGCTTTAACAACCAGGGGCTAGCTTTTAATAGAAACCCAACTTGCACCGATCGAAACCACCTGCGGAACACGTTTGTCAGTCCTAAACCATCCTTTATTTTTTATCAAGAAACTCGTGCATTACCCCCTTATCTTCTCTCTCTCTCTCACCCACGCACGCACTCAACGCGCCACTTGCGCTGCAGCGACTCAAGACAGTTGTCGGGAGGGGTAGGGGAGAAGCACGGTACAGTAGCCTTCAAGTAAAGAAATTAGGACAAGCCGTCTATACCCACGCTAACAATAAACATGTACGATGTGCACCCACCATTGCAATGTGCACTGTGTGCTGTTAGTTTAAAGGCAAATATACATTTCAATAGCTTACCGATGAGCGGTTTGGGAGTCGTATTCCCCATTATTTCCAATAAGTCGTCTCCCCAGATGACAAGTGGTTTGGAAATGTAATCATTCGTTGTCCGTCCATTTATTCTCGACAAACGAGAACCTTATGTGACTTATAGGTCGCGTACTTTTAATACCATCCTCCACCATTCGCTCGCCGCGGCGTCTTGTCTTCATGCTGAAACGCTAACATGCTCATCTTATCTGTGGCGACACTGCGCAGCTCCCATAACGAGTCGCCCTTATTGGTGCACTGCCCCCTCCCCCTCCCCCCTCCTACAGTTTGGATCTTGTCTCACTTCTGCACAACTTTAAAGGAACCGCAAGCACAAGGCTCACGGTAACGTATCAGAATGCGCTCATCAGCGGAAAGCTCATAAAAGAATCATTCCTGTTGGCTCGGCTGCAGCATAATTTACCTTCATGTTACAGGGCCGTCGCTGAAGGGTGTCCCATAATATGGCAAGACGGACGCAATCAGATTGAAACGGGAAACGTGTGTGACACTGTATGACATGAAACGTGATAGCGTTTCAAAGGGACTTAAACATGCCCTTGACTTGGCCCACGGTGTGTACCCCAGCTCTGGCAGGGGGGGGGGGGGAAACGTAGATGCATGTTGCTGCAATGAAACTCACAGTGCTGGACACTGTGGGAGATTCTTCCTGGCTCTGCATTGTGTGAGAGAGCCCGGCCATATCCTCCCCACACCCAAAACTAACCATCCAGCTGTCCAGGAAACAATGTATGGTCCAAAAGTAAAGGAAAAAGAGGGAAAGCTGGAACAAAAGCAGGGACACACAAACTTCACCTCACACAGATATAACCTGCTGGGTCTGTTGAGGAAGGGCAGGGGGGGTCGGGCGGGGGGGGGGGGGGGGGGCACTTGCGGTATCTTTTTTACCCCCTGCTGCTTACAAAGACTGGCGCAGGACTTACACCAGCACTGGGTATTTTTCAAAAATTACACAAGCCTTGCAAGGAAATTACCCACCTCCCTTTCCCCCTGCAAGTACCGCCATTCTCTCTCTTTCTCTCTCTGTCTTCCTCCCTCTCTCACTCTCTCCCTCCCTTTCTCTCTCTCTTTCTCCCTCTCTCACTCTCTCTCGCTCTCTCTCTTTCTCTCACTCTCTGTCTCTCTCTCTTCCTCCCTCTCTCTCTCTCTCCCTCTCTTTCTCTCTCTGTGTCTCTCTTCCCCCCTCTCTCTCTTCCTCCCTCTCACTCACACACACTCTCTCTCTCTCACTCTCTCTCTGGCTCTCTCACTGTCTGTCTCTCGGCCTTGACCGGGCGGATCCGCTCCAGCTGTATCCTGCCTCCTGAACCTGAGCCTGTCTCTCTGGAGCCGCGGGACAAACGGGTCTTGGCCTCCATAATTGCGGGCGGTGGGCCAAGCCAAAGCCAAGGGGCCATCCAGCCATCCAGCCCCCTAGCCAAACAGCCCAGGGCCAGGGCCAGGGCCAGTGCAGTGCAGCGCCACATTACATTACATTACATTACATTACGCACTGGATGCAGTGTGTGTGTGTGTGGCTTACATACATGTCTGGATCATTTGTGTGTGTGTGTGTGTGTGTGTTTGGGTGTGTTTATGTGTGTCAGTGAGTGTGTGTCTGTGTATGTGTGTCCTTGCATATGTGTGTGTGTGTGTGTGTGTGTGTGTGTGTGTGTGTGTGTGTGTGTGTGTGTGTGTGTGGGTGTGTTTATGTGTGTCAGTGAGTGTGTGTCTGTATATGTGTGTGTCCTTGCATATGTGTGTGGAAGAGGGGGATGGAGACAGAAGAAAGCAGGGGAAAACATTTGTGCAAATAAAAACGTCTGTGTGTTGTGTGTGTGTTTTTGTTTTTGTGTGTGTTTGTGTGGGGGGGTGGTATGTGTGTGAGTCAGAATGTATGAGAGAGTGTCAATGGATATATGTGTGTTTATATGGGTGTGTTTGTGTGTGTGTGTTTATGTCACTGTTTGTGTGTGTGTGTGTGTGTGTTTGCTTGGGACAGATGGGAGGGAGTCGTAATAAAAGGGACACATTTGATTGCCCCATAGTCATCTGGGTGATCCCATTAGTGAGCAGTGATCAAAAACAGACTCACAATGGAGGGAGGCAGGCAGCCGAGTGAGGGCCAGCTGATGTCATGATGTGTGTTAATGCAATCACAGTCAGCAGGATCGCTCTGATGCAATCTTTCGCCTGAGTATCCCAAATCACAGACCTGGCCACAGAAGAAATCCCCAGCAGGCCACTCCTGGGCTCGCGACCCATTTAGCCGATCCAAACACAACACTTGTATTGCACTGAGGCCGAGCAGAGCAGAGCGGAGCGGAGCAGAGCAGAGCAGAGCGGGCTTTCTTTCTTTTCCCGCTGGGTCGCGTAAGAAGAAAAACACGACCCCGAGAAAAAACAAAAATCGTCACTTATCGGTAAATTCTTACAGTGTCAAAACAGCCACGCACTAACTCACTCGCTCACTCACATCTGTTCCCACAGCCCGAACGACCGAACGCGGAGGGTGGAGGAATGGAGGGTGGAGGACTGGAATGGAGTGGAGGGTGGAGGACTGGAGGGTGGAGGACTGGAGTGGAGTGGAGTGGAGTGGAGTGGAGTGCCATGCGAAGACTGAAAAATAAGGTCACACGAGAGCCCTCGGGAGAGAGCGGCAGACCAAAGGGTCCTATGAGAGTCTTTGGCAAAGAGGAAAAAGGGGGGTGGGGGTGGAGGGGTGGGGGGGGGGGGTGTGTGTGTGTGGGGGTGGAGGGAGAGGGGTGCTTCTCAGCTAATTATAGACTCATGAGGAAGAATAAAAACTAAAAAAACTAAAAAAAATAAACACTTTTTCTTTATTCTTCGCTTTTGTTTGTTTGGAGAGGAAGTGGTGGCCCACACGAGCTGTGGACAAGATGAGAGTTGAGGCCCCGAAGTCAAGGCGGAGGTTCCCCGACCATCACCCCCCCCCTTGTCACAGGTGGGTAAAACAGGGGGTGGGGTGGGAAAAAAGGGCGCCCCGAAGTCAAGGCAGAGGCTCCCCGTCACCACCCCCCGTCAGAGGCGGGTAAAGCAGGGGGTGGGCAGGGTGGGAGAAAGGGGGGGGGCAGGAAGTGAGTACTGAGCAGTCACTTGAGATCGCAATCAGGCGATGAGTGTAGCATCGATATCTTCAAAACAAGAGCACAAGAGGTTGATGGGAATTGCATTGCGTTTTGATTTGGCTTAATGGGTGATGTATCATAGCCTTAAAGGCCTCTAAAACAGAAAATCACTTATTTCTACCCAGTATGTCTATGCAAGTGACAATAAAACATCCTTGTACCCTTGTATCCTTGCAAAACATTTTTTCCAAAGCGCTGTTTGGTCAAATAGAGAAAGGGGGCCGCAGGAAGTGAGTACTTGAGCAGTCACTTGAGATCACAATCTGGCGATGAGTGTAGCATCGATATCTTCAAAACAAGGGCCCAAGGGGTTGATGGGAAATTACATACAGTATGTTTTAATTTGCCTCAATGGGGGATGTGTCATTGCTTTAAAGGCCTCTAAAACATTTGTTCGAAAGTGCTGTTTAGTCAAATAACAGCAAGTCTCATTAAACGTTTGTAATTGTTCAATGTTCAAAGACCAGAAAAGGTTCAAGCAGTAACTTTTATGCTTCTAGTTATCCCGTGATTGCTTCAGACAACTGAAGTAAGAGTTTAACGGTGTCTGTAAATGAAGACTCTTACCCCTCCTAGGAAGCAAGTTTGAACACAAAAGCTGCTTTGGACCATACTGGTACTGGTGTCTGGCAAACAGAACGACTTTGGTCACTACAGGAACGCTAACCTTTTTATTAGCCAACTTGCAAATTGGAAACCTCCTGACTGAAGATGAGCTACATGTGGGCCGATTATTTTGTCAGCGTGCTCAGGAAATACATGCAGCACTGCCGGCACACTGAATGATTTACACACATTTGCTTTCATGGAGCCTTCACCGTAATCGCCAGAGACAACATGGCATTTCACATCTGCTTCAGTGCAAAACCGTTGCTGATTCAGCACTTTCTCTCTGCCCTTACTGTTGCTCAGTCATAGCACACAGACATTAGACATACAGTACATTCAGTCAGATGCTTATGGTGGATGATACTCTGAGCCATGCTAGCAGTAATAAAGTGCCACTTCTTCACTGAATAGGATTCATGACTTTATTATTTGACCCCAAGGACCCCTGGTGGCCTAATCTAAATGCCTGAATGAAAACAGTATAACATTCACATTACTACACTTGCAACTCTAGGCTAACTTCATTCACCCCTTTACGCTAGCTGCTGTTGGAGCATCACTTCTCCCTGTGTTAGTAGTGTATGTGAGCAATAGCATGTGCTAACAAATAAGCAGGCAAAATAATGCCAAAGTATTTTTCTGAATGTTTCTTCATTGGTTCATAGTTCATACATCTTAATATTATGTGCTGACAACCAGTCACTGTGGGAGTTCAAGGGTTATGTTTTGCCATCACCACATGCCAAGTATTTCTATTGTATATGCAGTGTATCACAGTGAAATGATAGCAAGCATCTTTTTCCAAAAAATGCACCTCAGTTCTAATTTTCAAAAAACAAACAAACAACAAATTTGCGGCAGGGAAGAAAGCCAACAGTCTGTACGCTTATCTCACATTGGAAAGACCAACCCAAAACACATTTTGCAACCAGAGAGAGAGAGAGAGAGAGAGAGAGAGGAGGAAGAGAGAAAGAAAGCTGCCTCATCATCCATAAACAATGTCAGCACAGAAATGTCACCCTGATTTCTCTATAAGTGCAGCTGAGAAGAGCTGAGGGCAAAGCTCGGATGGAGGTCACTCTCGAACACACAGTGAGTCACCACACGGCTGGTACTGCACGGAGGAAGAAAAAAATGAAAGAAAGAAAAAAAGAAAGAAAGAAAGAAAGAAAACAGGCAGAGGGAAATGAATAAATTATGTCAAATTAAGAACAAAACACAATTTGCGTGTGACAGAGAGAGGGGGCTGGAAATGAAGTTCCTGCAGCTTAGGTGAGCCGAACAGGCAAGCCACTGAAGCCAGCGCTGGCGTGCTCCACGGCAACTGTTGCCATGCGGCAAAATGACTTTTTCCCTTGGATCGCAAAAGTGTGAGATCTGCAGTATTTTAATTCCCCTTAAGTTTTTCTCTTTCTCTTTCTCTTGCTTGCTGCTTCTCTCTCTCTCTTTCTCTTTCTTTCTCTCTGTCTCTCTGTCTCTCTTTCTCTCTCTCTCTCGCTCTCTCTTTATTTTTTTTTTCAAAGGCGCTCCAAACATGCCAAGCAGATGGCAATGAGAGAAAAGACTGTTTGTCTCAGCAGTGAGAGGAGAGGAGAGGAGAGGAGAGGAGAGGAGAGGAGAGGAGAGGAGAGGAGAGGAGAGGAGAGGAGAGGAGAGGAGAGGAGAGGAGAGGAGAGGAGAGGAGAGGAGAGGAGAAGAGAGGAGAGGAGAGGAGAGGAGAAGAGAGGAGAGGAGAGGAGAGGGGAGGAGAGGAGAGGAGAGGAGAGGAGAGGAGAGGAGAGGAGAGGAGAGGGGAGGAGAAGAGAGGAGAGGAGAGGAGAGGAGAGGAGAGGAGAGGAGAGGAGAGGAGAGGAGAAGAGAAGAGAGGAGAGGAGAGGAGAGGGGCTCCTCCAAACCAGAGCTCACAAATCTCATCACGACATGAGTCATGCACCAGCCACGCTCAAAGAGAAGAAGAAGCCTTTGCCTTCGCCTCCGACAGAAACACCGCCGCTGCAGGAGGAGGAGAGGAGGAGAAGAGAGGGGGAGAAGGGGAGAGGAGGAGAGGAGGAGAAGAGAGGGGGAGAACAGTGGTGGTGTTGTGGGGTGGAGCTGAGGCGTATATATACATACTTGTCTGATGAAAAAGCCCCTCGAGTGGAAATGAGGACTGAGATAGGCCATGCAATGTGGTTTCACTCCGGCAGGCCTGAGAGGGAGCCAGTCAGTGCCTTACCTTCAGCCTTCAATCTGTAAATCATCTGACAAGGACTTAGTGGGGTATGGCTGAATTGGGATTGGTGGTGGGGATTGGGGTGGTGGTGGGGATGTGGTAGTGGCGGTGCAATTTCATAACAAATCACGCTGTCTCCAGCACCCCTTACCAATCTAACCCCCCACCCCCCCCCCCGCCCACAACCCAACCCCAACACCCACCCTCCGACAACCCGCCCCCCCCCCCCCAAAACCACTCACAGTACTTGTCACGTCTTAGGGCCCCGGCGTTTGACGGACCTGTTGTTTGTGTTCTGTGTTTTTAATACCGGGGCCCCCATGTAAATACTCCAAATTAAAGTTGTTGATTTAAACATCCACGGGGCCAAAACGGCTCCCTTATCGGAGCCAGCGGTGGCATTTGCTTCTAATTGCCGTCATTTCGGGGAAAAAAAAGAGGGAATTCTTGCCATGTGCTGTGCTGTGCAGTGCGGTGCTGTGCTGTGCTGTGCGGTGCTGTGTGTGCGCCCGGGCAGACTGCTTTGATTAGGACGAGAGGCAGACAGAGAGAGCGAGCGAGTGAGTGAGACGATGGCGCTTTTGCGGAGAAGTGCGGCGGCCACGAACGTGTTTTTCTGCCCCGACGGCTTGACTCATCTGAAGCCCAGTGCATCATGGGGGGAATAAAAAACACTTGTCTAGTGTGTGCGGTTGTGTGTGATTGTGTGCAGTCTTTAGTGTGTTTGTGTGTCTGTGTGTGTGTAGATGTGTGTGAAGTGTGTCTAGAACTTGGGGAGTTTGTGAGCACGTGTATGTATGTGTGTGTGTGTGTGTGTGTGTGTGTGTGTGTGTGTGTGTGTGTGTGTGTGTGTGTGTGTGTGTGTGTAGAGTGCATTAAGAGTGGTGTGTGTGTGTGTGTAGTGCATAAAGAGTGGTGTGTGTGTGTGTGTGTGAAGTACATAAAAAGTGGGGTGTGTGTGTGTGTGTGCGTGGAGAGTTCATAAAGAGTGGGGGGGGGGTGTATGTGTGTGTGTGTGTGAAGTACATAAAAAGTGGGGTGTGTGTGCATCTTGAAGGACACATGGCATGGCAGTGTCACATGGCAGGGGCCCTCAAGGACACACAAACGCCTTCAACAAAAATGAAACACACACACACACACACACACACACACACACACACACACACACACACACAAAGAAAGAAACCTCAGGGTAGGCTGCACCGGAGGGACCTTGGGTTTACAACTTGGGACATTGTTTGTGTACGGAGCTCGAAAGAATGTCATCCATTCATGTCCTCCATTGTGTGCAGGGGCAACAGCATAACAGTGGGGCATCATTATGGTCAGGTCTTATCCCTTAATGTTCGACTCAGTAGGGGGAAAGACTTTAAAGAATGCTGCTGCTATTTGTAGACTATGGGACGGGACGACTGTTGTGCTTGTCACTCTTCTTTTGGAGAATACCACACAACCTGATGGATGGCACCTCCCCAGCCTCTCGTCCTTGCGGGCGATCAAGTGAGGGGGGATCAAGCCGCGGCCACGGCTTTGAGACGCCCCGGATCTCGTAATTGAATCAAATAAACACCACCGCAATGGGCGACAGCATCAGCAACAGGGCCACTCTCGATCTGCCACTGACATCCTGTGTGACTGTATGATACGTCATGAGCACGGACATGCGATACATGCTGGCTACATGCAGAGGTGTAGCGGGCCAACAGGCAACACAGCCAGGCAACTACTATGGGGCCCCCAGGCCACTAAAAGGGGGGATTCGGTGGACTAACAACATTTAAACTACAGAGGTGGCAATGTCATTTTCAATGTCATTTTTCTCCAGACTCATCTATTTAGCCTCGCCTACACCTAACGGCCCTACCGAGGACCCGCCATCACCCCCATCCTGCCATTGGACTGCAAGAAATGCTGTTTTGTTTGTGACCTTGCCAAACTGTAAAGCACTTTGAGCTGCATCTTGTATGTATGAACTGTGCTATACAAGTAAAGGTTATTATTATTATTATTATTATTAATGTAAGCGGTGGGTGTTTTTCAGAGGCGGACATCCCAGGTTCAGAAAGTAAAAGTCCTGCCACATATTTGTTCCAGCCAATTCGCTGAAGCAGCTGATCCTAGGTAGGTGAGCACCTAAATTAGTGAAATCACCTGTGTTGAAAGCACAGGCAGAAGCAATACTGCACATGACAGGACTTGTACTTTCTCAATCCGGTTGGTCCACCTCTGGTGTTTTTTGGACCGGTGCCCCAAAACAAAGAACTATAATGTACCATGTAATGGTGTTGCAGAGGTCAGTCCAGCCCTTGTGCCATTTTACCAGATGTCAGCTGACCACAGCTTTGGTTTCCCACAGCTGCCATGGAGTGGATGCCCGGTGGATGCGTGGCCAAGGAAGCGAGAGGAAGCACTTAGCGCTGACCGAAAAAAAAGCAAACCAACAACTGCTTTTCCTCTGGGTCAAAGGTGACGACTGTAGACTGAACGGAACGGGCTGAACGATCGCTGGCCTCTCTGCCCTCTTATGCTCGCAATAAAATGCCACATTTTAATCATCATTAAACAGTGAAGCGTTTCTGCTACTGTTTTCTGCTGTGAGTAATACTCTGGAATAACTTGATTTAATAAACAAGGAAGGCCATTCAGCCGATCTTCTTCAGCCGAAGTCATATTTACAATACAGTCAGTTTAGACGTCTTAAGTTCAAAGGCCAAGGGCATTTCATCAGTTTAAGTAAATGTAACTTTGTCAGCGTGATATCAATTTAATCAGCTGTATTCAGCATAATCCGGTTACATACACAGAATGGTGGATCCGAGCAATGGAAGTAATGGAATCAGTATGCCAAAGGTCAGGGTGGAGTTCAAAGAGATCCAGTTTGCTTGTGCATCTGTTGGGGCCGGCGTCTGCCAGCACCGAGATGTCAAGGTCTCATCCTCTTTGTGTGACACCACACAACGAGGATCCTACCCCCCAGCCCTCAACACACACACACATATACACACACACACACACACACACACATACACACACACACATACACACACACATACACACACACACATACACACACACACACACACACACACCCCGGAGCTGTAAGCATGGCACGACCGCTGCTCGATCGGCATGTGCCAGAAATAGCCCCTCTCGCTGGCCCATCCCTGGGCTACGTGATCGCTACATCACGCCTGAAGTGCCCCCAAGAAATGTGTCACATTTGTCACAGACCTCCACGAAGCTGGGTCTTACATAGGGACACTTCCTCCCCTCCCATCCAACCCCCCTGCCCCCCCCGGTCCCCCCGACCCCCCCTTTTCTCCATAACCCATACCACCAGCACTCAATGTGTCACATTTGTCAGAGACCTCCACAAAGCTGGGTTTTACATAGGGACACTCCCTCCCCACCAACCCCCCTGATACCCCCCCAACCCCCCCGGTCCCCCTGACCCCCCCTTTTCTCCATAACCTATGCCACCAGCACTAAATGGCCAGCGTTTGTGTTGTTTTGAAGCGAGTTCAAAGTGATTTGAATCATTATTGCGCTCTGAATAGGGGTGAGTCACCTTGCATTGTGAGGCTGTGGCGGACTGAAAATGATCACTGTGTGTGGTCAGGCACCGATACCCAGCGGGGTGGGTGTGTGTGCGTGTGTGTGTGTGTGCGTGTGTGTGTGCGTGTGTGTGTGTGTGTGTGTTTGTGTGTGTTTTGGGGGGGGCAATCAGGCTCCAAAGAGTACCTTTATCGCCAAACAAATCCAATGCTGAAACCTACGCTACACACTAATGCACACACTTCAATCTTGCAGAAATAAGGTGGAGGTGGTATGAGTAACAGAAAAAAAACTCAATAAGATATAGACCTGTTCAGCATATCTCTTTGAACTGCCTCTCCCCCCTGCCGGCATTACCATGCTATGCACACCAAAGAGGAATTTCATCTCTAAGAATCGTCTAGACATGACAAGTAGGGGAAGATGTGCTTTCGTAATGAGCCAGACAGAATGACTGAACGGCTCGAGTAAGCTAAGCCGTTACGCTCACGCAGTCACAGTGCGAGGGTGTGTGTGTGTTTGTGTGCGTGTGTGTGTGTGTGTGTGTGTGTGTGTGTGGGTGGGTGGGGTGGGGGGGCTTTTCAATTCCTCATCAGACAACAGATTTATGTTGGAAAAGGAGAGCTATTTATACCACCATGGGTCTAGCTCCTGGGAAGCATAACAAATCAGTGGTATGTATAAGTACTGTATGTATGTGTATGAGGCCACTACATTGTAAATGGCCTTGTCTGTTAAACATTCAAGGCTGTATGTCATTATAAAATAATAAGATTCGGGAGAGGGGGGGGAGGAAGCTTGAAGGGGACATTTGCCAAAAACTCGTTTGTTTACGAGTTCAATGCTATTTCCAAGACCGACTGAGCTCCCCTTTGAGTGGAGGCTGGAACAGACGACCGTGCCGCGTCGGGAAAGACTTGCAGATGCACCGTCATCCTGAACCTCTAATTAATCAGCGTAGCAAAAACAGGGGCGGATTTTTGTGGCAAATATTAAAACAAGGACTCCTAAAGTCCTAACGAAAAAAAAGCGATTTCGAGCCCACATGCCATCGTTAAAATTTATGACACAATTTAGGAAATGGTTCCGCGAGCATTTTTCGGGAATTACCAAATCTGCCTAGTGGATTAGAGGCCCCCTAAAAACGTGACCTCTTCGTTAGCGGCTCGAAACGACGACGGGCAGAATGTGAACCCCGAGTCTTGTTAAGGGTAATGCGATGGTGGTTTTCAAAAAAGGATGAAATGCAGTGAAAGGAAACTACTGCGTTGTGGTTTGCCATTTTCAGCTACTGCCATTTCTCTTTGTTTACCTCAAAGAAAGCTCTACATCCTCGTGTCCTCACAGCATTTGGAAGTAAGAAACCGAAAAAAGAAAGACATCCCCCCCCCCCACTCACTCTCTGTTCATTACTGAGGGTATAGTATGACCTAAAGCAACCCCTTCTCCAGTGTTCTTCGAAGCGGCAAAGGAAGTGTATCATCAGCACAGCACAGCTCTTGAACGTCCTCCATGCACAACAGAGGAGGGATCCACTGGACGCAAGTGCAGTGAAATCATAGCCACAAGTTGGAGTTGGAGTTGAAGTTGGCTAACTTTAGAGTGAGTGTACAACCCCCCCCCCCCCCCCAAAAAAAAAGAAATACTGAGCTCAAGGCCTGGGCTCCACAAGTCTCCCCCTCCCACAAAGAAACACAGTGAGCTCAACGCCTGGACTCCCCAACTGCCCCCCCACCCCCCAAAATAAGAGACACAGTGAGTTCAGGGCCTGGAGTCCACAAATCTAACCCCCCCACAAAAAAAGAAACACAGTGAGCTCAGAGCCTGCCGCCCCCCCAAAAAAAAACCACACTGAGCACAGAGCCTGCCCCCCCCCCAAAAAAAAACAGTGAGCTCAGGGCCCCCCCCCCAAAGAAACAGTGAGTTCAGGGCCTGGGCTGGTCTCCCACACGCGGAGCGGGGGCCAAGTCACAGCTGGGGGGGGGGGCGGTGCTGCTGCTCACTGCCTGTCACTTCAGGACACCACATGTGCTGCCCAGCCACCACACGGGGACACGGCCAGCAGGGGAGGGATGGGGACCGCACTGCCAGCAGCACTGGGGAAACAAAGAAACCCCCAGAAACCCCCAGCACCACATACACATACACACAGACACACATAAACACACACATATACACACACACACCCTACACACATATACAAACACACATCCCACATGTATCCAACACCAACACACATATACACACACTGTCTCTCTCTCACACACACATGCTCGCACTGTCACACACACACACATCAAACATACACACTCTCTTTCTCCCTCAAACAGACACATACAAACACACACACTAGTCTCTGCAACATGTGGCACATGAACTGAACGACGTCATCACAGAA
>CM059288.1:6205445-6207945 GCA_030347295.1 Setipinna tenuifilis | reverse complement strand
AAAGATGTTTGTGTACCTATGTGTTGAAGAGTGCAGTGTGTTTGTGTCTGTGTGTGTGTGTGTCTGTCTGTTTGTTTGTTGAAGAGTTACGTGTGTGTGTGTGTGTGTGTGTGTGTGTTTGTCTGCCTGTCTGTTGAGGAATAGAAGTAGACTATGTAGTAATGTGTTCTGTGTGTATGTGTGTGTGTGTGTGTGTGTGTGTGTGTGTGTGTGTGTGTGTTTGTGTGTGCGTGTGTGCTGGGGGTGTTGCGCAAACACAACAAAATGACTGAAGCCCCAAAGAGCAACCCAACCTCATTCCAGCTGCTCTTCCCCACCCTCCTCCACAAATGCTGTTTCCCTCCTTTTTTAAAAGCCGCTTTAAATCGCCCCTTGGGTCCTCGTGACCACCACACCCACACCCACCCCCCTACCCCCCTGCCCCCCACCCTCTCTGTCCGCTCACACATCAAGGGCAACAATACCCTCGCTGGCATTCCCACACCAAAGCCTGGCCCAGGGGGCTGGGGTTTAACGGCCTTAGTGAGGGAGGAGAAGCCTCGCCACCGGCACCGCATGTCATTGGCAGCCATTACTCCCTCTGGGGGCCTGCGTGCCGATATGCTCGATGACCCGACATGACAGTGACACTGATGGACAAGGTGGGGGGGGGGTTGGGGGGGTGGGTCGTGGTGGCCTGTTGACAATCACGCTTGCGTCCTCGTTAAAAGGACATTTATAGCCGTGTAAATGCCGGCCACCCACATGTCACCCACCCCAAGTGTCCACAACAAACAAAGATTTGTCGCTCGCTGGTTGTTGGTTGGGTTAGCCACAGTGACACATACAAGGCAAGCTTAGCTGTGTCAAAGAACTGGACCGAGATGGGGTGAAGGACTGAATTAAGAGTTAAGAATAATTTTGTTTATTTTGTATTTGCTCTAACAATTTAACAGGGTGTCTATAAAGTCTGGACCAGAGACTGAACACAGTTAATGGTCTAGAGACACACAGGAAGTATCACTAATTTTGACTATATATATTTTTTGCCCCACAGATTGGATATGAGTTTGTCGAAAGAAGAAAGAATTGCACTGGTACTTCTTAGTGGATGTGTAGGATGGTCATATCTAAAGATAACAGATGTTTTAATGCATGTTGTCCCAGAAGGGCTTCTCCTATAGAATACCCTTGTACAAGATTTTTTTTCTGAGACAAAAATGCATCGTTTGCTGCACTGGAAGTTTTGCAGACTTCCAATGCACACATGACTTTGGCCTTCAGCTCACACACACACACACACACACACACACACACCTACGCACACGCACACACACGCGCGCACACACACACACACACACACACACATATACACACACACACACACACACACACACAAACACACACACACACACAAACACACGCACACACACACACACACACCTTTGCTCACAACAAAGGGTCAAATGAAGAATTCCAGCCTGGAAATAGAAACGAGACGTCAGCAAACACAAGTGTGTCCAAGGCCTGACGGTGGCCCCAATTGCTTCGGGGGCGGTCTATAAAACAAAGTCCACTCCGTCAGTCAGCAAGCTCGTTTACAATCTGTCCGCATCCAGGACTGCTGCTGCTGGTGGTGGGGGTGGAGGGGTGGGGGTGGGGTGTCGGTGGATAGTGGTCGGACTGGGGGTGGGGTGTTGGTGGATAGTAGTCGGACTGGGGGTGGGGTGTTGGTGGATGGTGGTCGGAGAGGGGGTGGTGTTGGTGGTGACCAGGGCTGGCTCCTGCCTTCTTCCCCTCTGGCTAACACACAGCTCTGGGGCCCCCAGGGCCCTATCTGTCCTTGGTCGTCCCCCCCTCCTCCTCCTCTCCTCCTCCTACTCCTCCTCTCCTCCTCCCTCAACACCTCTGGACTGTAGACAGAGTGTGAGTTAGGGAGCAAGGCAGGGTCCAGGTGTTGGCTGACACACAACAGATTGGGGGTGGGGTGGGAGGGGTGTTCTTATCCGTCTCCTTGGCACAGGTACCTTGAGACAATGGTTTTGTGGTCGCATTCTGGAACTCGGTGAAAAGTCCCCCCATAAAGGCTAAGAGCCAATGGTGGAAGGGGGGGGGGGGGGGGAGTTTTGGCACGGAATGCCCCTAACATTCTGGAAAACGCAATCACAGCAGTCCCATTAACACTGTTTGGAGGAGATGTTAAGATAAGAGTGACAGAAACACAACACGACAACGTGTAGCAATGAGTAACTTCACTTCACAATTGCTCAGAGGATATTAATATGTCGTTAGGACATTATAATTATAACTGCTTGCTATATGAGCTACATGACAAAACATAATTAGTCTTTGCTTATCAGTGGCAACTGTTGCCGGGGAAAGAACCCCCAAGCCATAAAAGTTGGCAGTAAAAAATGTTTAACAGTAAAAGATATATGAACTGAACTTGAACATCAAGCCACCGATCTCTGAATCTGACGCTCCAGCAACAGAAGAAAAGTTCCCCTACTGTTAAGCCTGA